>CM053269.1:91614813-91733739 GCA_028583415.1 Protea cynaroides
TCGGTCATCATCTGTTGCCCATAGAGAACTCTCTGTGCAGGATGGGAAGAAGTGACTGGAAGAAATTGACCGGAAACATTACCTCCACTCACTTCTTCCTGTTAGTGTAATATTGACCGGAAGAAGTGATCGGAAGAAGTTGACTGGAAGCATTACCTCCGGATTCACTTCTTCCTGTTGGTGTAATTTGGACCCGAAGAAGTAACCAGAAACAGTTTTGCAGTACAAACTTCTTCTGGTTGGACTGTTTTGAATTGTAAGAGGCAGTTTTGGGGCTGGTTTCTTGGGGTTGGTCCCTAAACTCAAGGGGAATGTTTTGGGGATCTAAGTAGGGATCATTTGAGAGAATTTTTATAACAAATTGCTCACCTAATGATTATCATATACAATGACATGTTTAGGTAATATCATTTAAGGACTTTGTCAATAAGGAACTAGTGAGTTATTTTTGGGCAGCAAAGGTAAGAGATGCTTTAGGTAATTTAAATGGATGTTTTTTTATAACATTTGTAAGTGATACTATGGTAGATATGATGGTGATTAGTTTGTCCAACTATGTGTATAGGATCTTATAATTGCTGAAAATTTTACAAGCTTATTATCAAGTGCTATGGAGGATTCTTTTGTTGACAAACTTAGGCAAGGGAATTTCTTCCCCCGTAGTAGGCTATTATTGTATAATGTGATGCTTGAATGTATAAGGAATTGATAAGTTATAGGCTGTGTTAAGGTGGAAGTGTGGTATAATGAGTTATGTTATAGACCACTACCTTAAAATTTAATATGATGAAGTATAGTGTTAATTCAGTTTTTACCTCATTAGTTTGATGATGCTATGGTCAAGCTATATGTATAGTTAAAGGATGGCTCCTATATGATATTTATGAATCCTAAATGTTGCTTGGATATGTTAAAGATGAATTTTGTTAATGCTATATTTGTATGGACTGATTCGCTATGTTATGGTATGAGTTGATGAATTTTAATTATTGGAGGAACTTGTTATATGACGAAAAGAAAAGGGACTGCTATTTAGAGATTGAGAATGAAAGAAAGAAAGGGGACTACTTTGTACAAGCTAAGCTGATGATTATGATTATTTAATTAATGCTTGATTGGGACGAAGAATATAGGATATATGTTGTAAGTAAAATAAAGATTAGTGAAATGGACTTTGATTATGAACTATGAGCTTAATGGATGATGTGTTAAAGTGTGGAATAATTTTTGAATTCACTTTGTTGTAATGAAGTTATCATGCTATTATATAGGTGAGCTGATTGGCTTATAAATAAATGCTAAGAACTCTTGTTGTCGAAATGTGCTTTAATAGAAGAGTATAGTAATGATTATGTAATGGATTGCTTTGCTATGATATGAAATGGACTGCAGAATTTATCAAGGGATAATACGACTAATGTATGGATTATTTAAGTTAAGTTTTAGTTTCTGAAATCATGCTCACACTTGTATGAATATATTTAGTTGGAACAAGCCATATTGCATTTTATTGGAAAGCAATAAGACTCTCGAGTATGAAATAAAAGCATTGAAAGCACATGGAAATATCTTAAATTGTATGACATGAGTAAGCTATGCTGAAATTCACACAAAAAAAGAAAAAAAAGAAAAAAAAAAGAATATGAGATAAGACGTTAAGACATGGCCAAAAAGGCATTTACTTGACCTTAAATACCATTGGCTTGACAACAGTTTCGCATGTTATGCCACGGAGTAAGTTAACCAATGGGATGTATATAGGCAATATACGTAGATAACCCAGTGAGCCCAACACACCATTTGTTATGTAAGAGTAAGATTTATAAAACATGACCAAAAAGGTGTTTATCTTAAATACCATTGGCTTGACAACAGTCTCGCATGTTATGCTACGAAGTGAGTGAACCAATGGAGTGTATATGGGCAATATACGTAGATAACTCAGTGAGTTCAATACACCGCTTTTTATGTAAGAGTAAGATTTATAAAATATGGCTAAAAAGGCATGTATCTTAAGTACCATTGGCTTGACAACCGTCTCGTGTTATGCCATGGAGTGAGATAACCAATAGGGTGTATGTGGGCAATATACGTAGATAACCCAGAGAACCCAATACACCATTTTTTATGTAGGAGTAAGATTTATAAGACATGGCCAAAAAGACATTTATCTTAAGTACCATTGACTTGACGACAATCTCGCGTGTTATGCCATGGAATGAGTTAACCAATGGGGTATATATGGGCAATATACATAGATAACCCAGTAAACCCAATACACCACTTGTTATGCAAGATAAAGAGTATATGGGCAAAATACGTAGATAACTTGGTGAGCCCAATACACCATTTGTTATGTAAGATACGGAGTATATGGGCAAGATATATAGATAACAGATGAGCCCAATATATCACTTGTTATGTAAGATAAGGAGTATTTGGGCAAGATACCTATGTAACCCGATAAGCCTAATACTCAACCTAATATGATCAATAAGAAGCATTCTGGGTAAGATACGTAGATAACCTGGTGAGCCTAAATACACAATCTAATATGAAATGACTGGTATGCCAAATAAGAGGTTTGTTATGATATAAAAATGGACTGTTGAATTTATCATTAAATGAAATAACTAAGGTATGCATTGTTTCAAGTTAAATATAAGATGGTGATTTATCTTTAAATGTAAGATAGTTCTGTTTATGTCTTGTTTTGAGACAAAGGTAGGTACTGTGACTTATATGGAATATCAAGTTACTTAATGGCTAAGATGGGGCTGTTATAAGCATATATGGAAACTTATGGAGAGATATGGCTTTTTTAAGCAAGTTAAATTATAAGTTATGTTCCTTAAGTATGATGTTATGTGTTTAATTTTGGATGCTTGTATGTATTCTTTTCAGGAAAAATTTCCATTCACTGAGCTTTGGCTCACCCAAGTTGTAGACCATATTTTACAAATAAGCAAAGTGGAGGCAATTAGGATGATATGGATAGCAAAGGTAGTCCAAGTGGGGAACTAATCACCCCTTTGACAGTATATTTGTATATTTTATTGGTAAAGTTTTGTAAAGATTATACCCAGTCACTAGATTTTATATTTTGTATATGTAAAAGACTTCCACTATATTATGTCATGATGATGAATGGGTTATGTTAGGAAAAAAAAAATTGTACCAGGATTTTTTTAAGCAGGTTTTGTACTTTTGACTGTGATTATGACTCGACCATCAGTCCGAATCCAATCCCTGAGGATGGCTCTTACATAAGGACTCAATCATAAAGATTAGAATTATGTGGATGTGATAAAGGGGTAGGAAAGGAAAGAGAAGAGAGGAATTGAGAAAAGAAAATAGTAGGCGAAGGAGATGCATTAGAGGGCTATTGGGGAAGGGACAAAAACGGTTGTTAGTTGGGATCCTGGATAAAATAACCAAGCGTTAATTGTTTTTAAATAAATTATCGTTTTCTAACACATACGCGTCTAATATGTTACACATAATATACACGTTCTTATATAGAATACATGTTTTTTCCCCCTACTTTTGAAATATTCTTTACAAACAAATTTTTGAATGATATGTACCGATACATGTATTGTATGTATACACTAATTATGGTAAGAATATGTTTATCTTTGATTAGAATAATTTTTTCAAATTATGTGGCATTTTGAACTCAATTTAGCAAATGAGGGCATTTTTATGATGTTACATTTTATTTTTAGCCTAAATTTCTAAAAAAAAATTTCCTGTTTGTCTTGATTTCCGATTGATGAACAGGAAGGTTTTTGTCTTGCCTTTGTAGTGTTTTTAATAAATTATGGTAGTTAGATAATTTCTAAAAAATTTCTTCTAATTTTAAAATATGTATCAAGTTATTAAAAGAGTATTCTGGTCATTTTGTGCTTTCTATCTTCATATGATTTTCAAAGTTTATTTTTCGATGATTTTGGCTCCATTAGATATTGTTTAGGTGTACCAAAAAAAGAAAAAAAGAAGAAGATAATGTCTCTGTCTTTTCTAATTTATTATGATTTAAAAAAAAAAAAAAAAAGATCTTCTTAAGTTCAACGTTCTTTCCAGTCATGTGGTCGAAGCTTACCTCGTGCACAAACCAATGTATTAGCATGTGTGCTGGACTAATTCCAGCCACTGGATCATCAACTTGAGGGGCGATTGGACTTGAGAGGTGGTCTTTTTCTAGCATTTTTCATGCATTTTTTGGGATAGGTATCATAAGGTGCATTTTGATCATTTTTCATGTGTTATAAAATTCTATATTGTTTGTTATTTTTTCTAATTATTCCCGGTCCAATATATTTTGATATCTATGGAGGATATTTCTACAATGGATCATCTCAAAGTAACAGGGTCTGTTTACAAGGCTTCTTATAATCGATTCGTTTTAAAGACACTCATTGGGCTGTGATGGAAACCTCAATATACGGAAGGGGTAGGTTTGATATTTCATTTGGGATCTAGCACAAATCTGATGGTGATAAGACTCGGCTACAATATGTAGTTGTAATTGGGTCAGTTACATGGAGACAAAGCCTTCTATAGTAGATTAATTTAGGGTAGGGATCCACACGTTATCGGTGTACGATAAAATCTATCACACTAAGTCGATGGGAGAATAGAGGGAGATCGAAAATCTATACATCAGGGAGGGGAGAGAGAATGAGAGGAGAAATGTTAGAATTTTAAATTGATTTTTAAAATTATAGTTTTAAAATATTATTTGTTGTTTTATTGTTGTTTGTTGGAGAGGTGCCTCTTTCCCTAATAGACACTTAAATGATCAATAGGTGTGACTATTAGTGATATGTTTGAATGATCAATAGACATGTCTTATGGAAAGGGCATTGGTTTTTGGGGGCTTGTCTTTTAGAGAGAACCTTTGGTGGTGTCTTTTCCTCTCCTATATATAGAGGGGTAACCCTTATCTCTAACGGTGAACAATGTTTTCCAATCCCACTCTTAGGTTTCTCTTTTTCTTGGTTTGGAGTTTTTCTTATTGAGTACAACCCGATGGTGACTAGATGGGGGCCTAGTCAGCGAGTGTACGTTGACTAGCGGGCTTATGGGGCTTTTATATCTTGGGAGACCATTTTGCACCAACTTGGTTGCACCAGTACAACAGAACTCAAATCTTAAGAAAAGTGACCGGTGGCATGACTCAGCCTCACCGATTGCTTAAGTTTCTAATCCATTCTTGTAGGTATTTGATACTTCCATGGTGCATATAGTTGGTAATATCACCTATATTTTATCATCATTGATGGATAACTTCTTTTATTCCTTTTAATGTTTATAACGTTAATTAATATTTTCAACAGAAAATGATACCAAATGTGTGGACATCATTTCTATTTTTTAAATTTTTTAGGTAAAAGATTTTTGTGTGGCCATGTATATCTATGTTAGACACATGAGGAGTGAAATGATCACCCCGTCTTTTTTCGTTGGATGTCTGTACTTGTCCTCCCATTGATTTCCGTATTGATACAAGAACCACACGGTTGGATAGGGAAATCTTTTTTTTTTTTTTTTTTTTTTTTTTTAACTTAATTCAATTTGAAAGTCTCAAACTCGTTCCCACTTTCGGCCTAAGATTAAAGTAGTATCTCTAGTGGTATTCATTTAATGGGTCTTGTTTTTTGTGACAGTCTTTATCAGTGTTAATGGTTCATTGTCATTGTTTTTTTTTTTTTTTTTTTTTCATAGGATGTCATTGGATCATGACCAAAATCTTAATATACAAGGGCATTTTGGTATTTTAATTAGAAAGGATTTTAGGATTTTGCGTGTGATCGGACAGACATTAATTGCGGTGGACCAAGCCCGGGTCAATCCAAAAAAAAATACATAAAAATTCAACAAGATAGACCGGTACGTAAAAAGGTAGAACAGGCGTAGCACTGGAGAAGCTAACAGCTATGGCGACTTCTCTTGTGCTTCTTCACACTTCGGGCCCCGCTTCTGTCAGCTCTGCCAAGACTCACCGCTCAACATTCCATGCCCTCGAATCTTGCTCAACAATGGCTGAGCTCAAGCAATTTCACTCACAAATCATTCGACTCGGCCTTTCTGCAGATAATGATGCCATGGGCAGAATAATTAAGTTTTCTGCAGTCTCTGAATCGGGGGAACTAAATTATGCCCAGAAATTGTTTGATGGAATTCCTCAACCAGATTCCTTCATCTATAACATTGTCATTAGAGGTTATTTGCAAGCCCAACTTACCAGAAACTGTATTCAGTTGTATTCTCAGATGTTGCAAGCATCTGTAACTCCTAACCACTTCACCTTTCCGCCTCTCGTCAGAGCTTGTAGTGTTCACAATGCTGTTGAAGAAGGAAAACAAGTTCACGCCCATATCTTGAAATTCGGGTTCTTGGAGGATGGCTTCTCCCAGAACAATTTGATTCACATGTATGTGAACTTTCACCGCTTGGAGGAAGCACGCAGAGTCTTTGATAAGATGCCTCGTCGAGATATCGTCTCGTGGACTACCTTGATTTCTGGTTTTTCTCAATTGGGATTTGTTGATGATGCTTATAAAATTTTTGAGCTGGTGCCTCAGAGGAACTCTGTGTGTTGGAACTGCATGATTGCTGCATATGTCAAGAGCAACCGTTTCAAAGAGGCATTTGCTCTGTTTGAGAGAATGCTGGCAGAAAAAGTGGAATTGGATAAGTTGGTGGCTGCAAGCATGTTATCAGCTTGTACAGGGTTTGGTGCTCTAGAGCAAGGGGAATGGATACATCAATATATTAAGAGTCATGGGATTGAATTGGACCCAAAACTTGCAACATCAATCATTGACATGTACTGTAAATGTGGTTGCTTGGAAAAGGCTTCTGAAGTCTTTAATGGGTTGCCTCACAAAGCCATTTCTTCGTGGAACTCTATGATTGGAGGCCTAGCAATGCATGGGAAAGGAAACGCAGCCATCGAGCTCCTCAAGGATATGGAAAGGAAGTCTTTAGCCCCAGACAACATCACTTTTGTGAATGTTCTTAGTGCTTGTGCTCATGCAGGCTTGGTCAAAGAAGGGCATCATTACTTCCATTACATGACTAAAGTTTATAAACTTGAGCCCAAGATGGAGCATTTTGGGTGCATGGTAGATTTGCTTGGAAGAGCTGGCTTGTTACAAGAGGCAAGAAAGCTTATAGATGAAATGCCTATTAGTCCTGATGCAGGTGTCTTAGGTGCCCTTCTTGGAGCTTGTAAGATCCATGGAGAAATTGATTTGGGGGAGCAGATAGGTAAACAGCTTATTGAGCTAGAGCCTCATAATAGTGGGCGCTATGTTTTATTGGCTAATCTGTATGCAAATGTAGGTAGATGGGATGATGTTGCTAACATCAGGAAATTGATGAATGATAGGGGAGTAAAAAAGGTCCCTGGCTTTTCTATGATTGAACTAGATGGTGTTGTCAATGAATTCATTGCTGGAGGCAGGACTCATCCTCATGCTAATGAGATCTATGCTAAACTAGATGAAATGCTGGAAAGCATAAGATCTGCAGGTTATGTTCCTGACACTGAAGAATTATTGCATGATATTGATGGGGAAGACAAGAAAAACCCACTTAAATACCATAGTGAGAAGCTTGCCATTGCCTATGGTTTGTTGAAGACCAAACCTGGAGCAACAATCAGGATCACAAAGAACTTGAGAGTGTGCAAAGATTGTCACCATGCAAGTAAGCTCATTTCTAAGATTTTTTATCGGGAAATAGTTGTGAGGGATAGGAATCGGTTCCACCATTTCAGGAATGGGGAATGTTCTTGCAACGATTACTGGTGATGGCGAGTGGGAATTATGTGCTCTATGACAATTACTGTAACATTACCCAAACTCTGATTTTCTGGCTTTGTATAGTTTATATATCAATGAACAATTCTCTTGCTGTTACTTCCATGCAAACTCCCTCTAATGATCCTGAGTCTATTATCACCATACATAGAATTTTGCAAGAATTTTGAAAGAAAAAATGGTGATTCAGCAAATGCATTCTTCGTGCGAAAGTTATGTAAACCAGCTGAAAATTAACTGGATCCAATTCTGTACACGGAACTAGTGGTTGTTTTGATAGCTAATCATGTGAAGCTCTCCACGTCGTGGAGAGGTTCCAGGTTCAAATAAAACCACCTAATAAAGACACAACTGAGTAGAAACAGAAAAATACTATGTAAAAGGGCGTCCCAGTGCCCGAGGCTCTCGCTACTGTAGGGCAGGGTTTGGAGACGGGTAGAATGTACGCAGCCTTACCCTCGCAATGCAGAGAGGCTGTTTCTGAAAAGTACTGTGTACTTTCTCTAATTGGTCACAAACTTATGCATTCGATGATTCACTTAAATGACTTGAATGGATTACCCACCATAGCAAAGATATGGTTATACTCTACGGTATTAAAAATTGTTGGAAACATATAATCTAAATACACATATGAATAGGGGGACAGAGAAAACTTTCTTATCCATGGACAAATGTGAAACTTGCACCCAAAAATACAGGCTAATTTGAATTTTTTTTTCTCACATAATAGGTTTCCCTGCCGACACTAGCCTAGCAATTGTATCATCTATGGAGTGTATGGAACTCTAGGTAAGAATTAAAACCTTTGTACTATTAGTGTAGAAGCTCTATGTGGAATGAATCAGTAGAATCAATCAAGACTTGGCCATTCTGAGTCAATTCAAAGTAGGCGGTCGACCAAATTGAGTTGATCGTACCGCTTGTATTTGATCGACTGCATGAACCCAGAATTGGGCCATTTCAAGTATATTTTGGTTGGGCTTGGTTCGAGTTGGTTCCAATTGGTTCTTAACTACCTATGATTGTCCCTAGACATGTGGGACCTACTTTTGAATATATTGGAGTGCCAATTGACAACCTCCAAGTCTCCTTCATTACACTCATACTAGGATAGGACTCTCAAGAGAAGAATTGTATTATATCTTTAACTCTTGCATAAAACCCTCAATAAAACTCTCTATGAACCCTAAGTGCAACACTAGAACCTCTGACAAGTTCTGAGAGAGAGAGACTGGATTGGAGCAAGTTGAAGAAAGAAGAAGAGGAATAATAACCATTGAAGGACTTCCTTCAAGCTTGTCTCTGCAACAGCTTGTGTTAAGCATTGAGGTAAGCCTGAAACCTTGTCTCACTTAATTTATAATGAACCCTCGATGATCCTATGAGGTAAATCCAACCTCTGATCATGCTGAAACAAGGTTCTAGAAGAAGCCATTAATGGAGAATAGGTAGAACCGTTGCATAATGCTGATAATGAATAAACTAATATAGGCATTAAAGTAAGACCTTATGGTGATGTTTAACATTCAAATATGATTAGAATACATTTACTAATATTGATCTGATACTTAGAAACCCTCTGGTGAAGCCTTGGACCCCGTGCTTAGGAGAAAGGACTGAAGTTTGATCAGTTCGAGCTCTCTGGTGCGAGGCAGTGGACTAAATTGAGTTGATCAACCGCATGGCTCACAGTGAGTTGGATTCTTAGTATTTTTCACCCTAATCGACTATTTGGACTATGTTAAGCATCCTACACCTCAAGAACAACATAATAAACATGTTGGAGTGGTTAGATTGAGTAGAATGTGCTCCCAACTATATAGGTATGTGTGGTTGCAAAGACGATACTTTCTGTCATAGACCATACTTGCATATAACCTATGGGGATAGGATTCTATCCTAACCAATGACTAAAACCCATCATAAAACATCTGTAGAAGTTATCCTATAGAGGTGCAAGCCTTTGGAACTCATCTATGCTAAATTTACCTAGGCAATTGACAAAACAGAGATGATCGACTACCATAGCTGATCTACCACCTCGATCGACCACCTCATTACAACAAGCCTATTTTGGTTGTATTTTCAACCATTGACTTTGAGACTTAACCAAGTGACCCTAGGACACATTCCTAAGACTAATGAAGATACCTTAGACCTAATGGAAGTGAGAATAAACAATCATAAGTAACATTCATACCTTAATTGTAATAGGTAAGCTGATATAGGAAAACAAGGAAAAGGACTCTGTCTACCATAGAGTAAAGCTTAGCTCACTAGATTCAAGTGAGGGATTAGTGCATGTTTTATTTTCTTGTTTCTGTGTGTATATGTGTGCTACTTGTTTGGATTACTATGTAATAACATACCATCCAATACTTGTGATATTTGTTCATGCATTTGCGTATCATAACTCTATATTGGATTTGTTGTTTATGGAATTGTTTGATAACATGTGGATGTTTGATAACATGATTGTTTGCCATTCACTTGTGTCATAGTGGATTTAGATAGCTGGAATGAGACGGTTTATCTTGGACCATTAAGCTAGGATACGGGTACCTGCATTAGTAATATTTCTTGGTTTAGGTTTCAACATCCTGTGATAGGTAACCCTTGTCAATAGGGGTTTAGGTATTGGCATAGGCTTATTTGTGGATTAACTTTGTGTACAAACGGATATGGTTGGGAGCCAGCTTCTAGTGTCTCAGGTGAGAACTAGGGATGAGTCTGTTTTATGTGCTTAATCATCAGGGATTGGGCAGTGAGCACCCAATGAAGTGGTTGAGGCTTAGAATAAGACGCTAGGAGGAAGCCTATGATGGGGGAATGCTGGTACAATGTCAGGTTGGTATACTTGGGTTGTATTCTTCATTCTTTGTGTAATGTTTCACATGAGTTGAGGAGCCAAGTGTGTTGCATTTGCTTTACCTGTGCTTGCATGTTTATTACTAGGATTTAGGTAGGACGTGACTTGCGCATGCTTATTCACAGACCATTTAGACCTTAATAATTTATCATACATTGTGTGCTTGAGTGTACTAATTTCTCACTGAGCGCGTGGTTTTGCTCACCCTTTGTACGTATATGTTTTTTTTTTTTAGATTCTTATGCAGATTATTTAGCTGATAATTATGTGATTGAAGATGAAGAACTTAAAGACATTTCGCATGATTCTACATGTGAATGCGATGACTGTCTTTATGGTTAGAAGACAATGATTTTGAAGAGTAAAAAACTTCTTTGTTTGAGAGAAAATATTACTTTAGTAGTTTTGTTTAAGACAAGACACAGTTTGTTTAGTTGTCTATTTCAGACGTTGTTTTGACCCGTGAGTTTTTATTTAGTTACTTAGTATCTGGTATTATGTTATTTATGTCTTGATTTGAAGATTAACTCTTTATTAAATTATTTAATACAATTAGATTTGGTTTTGATAGTTCCTAGTTATTAATTATGTTATTATTTGATTTGCACTCTGTATTTTCTGTAATCTGTGCTGTGATTAATGAAAGAGTTGTGTTATGATATGAACTGTGAATGGATCTTGGTATGGAAGTACTTGCATAGCGAGAAAATCATGGTCATACCAAAACGTCAGGGTTTTGGGCTGTAACAAAAGGTGGTATCAGAGCAGTTCACTTTACATACATATACAACTGCAAACAGAGTAAACCGAACCAGAAACCAGTTAGGATTAAGTAGAAGCTTATAAGAAAACAATAATAAGCACTTGTTGGTTGAGACCATAGCATAAATTGTAAAAAGATCATAATGCACTAAGTGTTCAAACATTCCGATTCTCATTACAAAATGATGTTTGATACAATATAGAGTACAGATCACAACCCGATCTGTTACTCGATAAACAAAGAAAAGAAAATATATATAAGGAAGACAAACTATGAACTAAAAACTAATGACTGCTCCCTGCTGGTGGAAAAATGAAGCCTACTACCCTCATAGCCTCCCGCATCTCATGGACCTCATATCTAAGTCCCTAAATGATGCTGTACAGATCACAAATAGATGGATCAGGTATAGTGGGTGTAGGACTGTAAACCTTCGTCGATGCTGACGGTATATCCTGACCCTCAGTGACAGGTGTCCCCTACTGCTAAGTAGCCTTTGCATCATCTGCATCATCTTCATCATCATCGTCATCATCATCATCATCATCATCATCTGAACTGACAGAACCCATTGGAACATCCTTTGCCTATGCACCCTCTGCAGCCATAGCCGTAGCGTTTGCTTCTGCCTCCTTTGCTGCAAGTCCCCCAAAAGAAATAGGAGCGATGATTGGTGGAAGAATAGCCTCCAACTCATTGTCACTCAAAACTGCATTTTGTAACCCATGCATACGACCCAATGCTTTCCAGTCAAAGTCTGAGTGCATTGACCTCTCGACTCCCTCGTTAGCGAAGATGTCGATACCCATCTTCATGAACAGCCATGTAAGTTGTTGACCACATGGAAAATTCCTCTCACCGCCATATGTGGTAACTATCATCGTCCTGATCAAAATGTGTGCTAAGTATAACTGGTAACAAGTGCAGATGCAGTAGGTCACATACTCATTGAAGCTCACAATTGTCTCCCTATGACCACTCCTAGGGATAATGTTATGTAGATGATCCGATTGTAGCCCTCGAAATAGGTCAATACCTAGACTCTACATGCCTCTGTCCAGGTATACGCAATCGTCTTCATATCTCTTGCCTAAAAGTCTCTAAGATAAGATCAGAAGAAGAAGAACCCGGCCCAGTGTATACACAGTCGCCTGCCGTTGAAATGTGTAGCCACTACGCCAACTGATGGACGTCGAAGGAAATATCCCGGCCAAGCACTTTGCTGGATATCCTTAGACCCAAGTCCAACTGCTCATCCTCGAGATCAGTCTCCACTCGAAGATTACAGTAGAATAATCAGACTAGGTTAGGCCTAGTGACTACCCTGTATCTCAACACTGGTGCCCAGCCTAAAGTGGTGAAAGCCTCACCCATAGCAAAGCGTTGTAACCTCTTGAAGTTTATGAACCTCCCAGACTCGATGGAAGCTTGTTGGAATCGAGGCTAATCATCTTGCTCAGCCCGAAAATGAAATCTATGAGCATTAAAAGCCGATAGTCTAACCATTTTGCTGCAAAAATACACAAGAATGGAAATTATGTGAGGAACTAAGTTAAAGTAGATGTTAGACAATGCGAAGTATTTATAATGGAATAATACATGGTTTAAATTGATTACAACCGAGTAAAAGAAGCTTCATTGGAAATTTCAATTAAAATGCGTCGATAGCTGACATTGAAAATATGGAATGCATACCGAAATGTGAAAAAGTGATTCTAAATGGCAAGAAATGTTCTAAACATGTCATAGAAGGACTGTTTTGACATTTGAAGCATTGAAAATTGACATGTGATTGATTTGAAGCAATTTGATGTATTTTGGGAATAATCGATATGGAAAAAACTTGAAATTAACAAATATGCAAAGAAAATCAAATTTGATTGGTTAAAAACATCCTAGCAACTTTTAAATGTGATTTGCAATGTGTTATAGCAAGTTACATGGAGTAAATAGGAGTTAAATTGAATACCTAGGTATATACCAATTCAAATGGGAAAAATTTCGATATGTCAATGGTATACGTACCTTGGAAGAAGTTTGAGTCTTGAATTGAGATGAAAATGAGTGGATTTAACCAAGAAAATGTTTGGAAATGGTCTCTAGCCCTTTTTTCTTTCTCTACCTTGTTTAAAATGAGAATGTCACACCCTAATTTCGACTGAACCAGAAGTGTGAGTGAACTGGCTCTGAACCACAATTCACACCAGGATCTCAATAGACCGTGTCAACCAATCATTCCCAAGCAGTCTAACAAAATCAGAGATTAATACATAGCAGTGGAATAAAAATAAATGAACTGAGATCTATGTGGTAATTTAAAATAAATACTCCAATTATTCCATCATTCACAAACTTAAATAATAAAAGTATTACAATGTATTGTTTAAAATAAAATCTCCTCTAAAGGAAAACACAAAAGGAGCACTCACATGATGCGTCATGCTCGTTCTCTACTGCCTGAGTATCAATGGCAGCAACTATACCGTACGCTGGGGCAGTAATGAAGTCATCAACTGTGTACCCTGCATCAAAATCTGAAAAGAAGAATATATATTCGGGTGAGCTCACAACTTAGCTCAGTAAGTATAAAAACCGATGCAACATACGAAATGCATGAGATAACATTACAATTTGGGTCAGGTATAACTTGCAAAATGCTATGGTAAGGTTTGGTGGCCTCCGCACCTCCATGCACGAGAGTGTGACCACACCCAATAGTCAGGCAACAATCCACACTACTGCTGTTGCCCCACATCACTCACTCCGGTATAGAGATAGAGCTAGAGTCTGGCGGTCAGACAACAATCCACACTACCGCGTCCTCCCCCTGATACCCTACACTGTACCAATACCTAAACACCTATTGGTAAGGGCTTGCAAGTGGGTTCTGTTTTTAACCAGTCCTATATGTCAATACAATATCTATGGCCTTACCCTAGCACGACTCCCTACGACATAGAGATAGGGCTCGAGTCTGGCAGGCAGGAGGAACCACAATCCTACGTCCTCCCCCTGATACCCTATTCGTACCAAGTCTGCTAAGGTAGATGGCGATACGAAAAGGTGTTAGCTGTGGATATATCCAGGGCTCCACTCCCCTTCACATTCCATATACTAACTAAAAACATACACATGCCTAACTTCCAACAATCCTAGCATATGAAATGCATGAACATATAATAGTAATAAAAGAAGTAACTACATGGCATGTGAAATGCACAGACAACAAGCAATGAATCCATATACAATTTAGTCACAAAGGTTTACTGTTAATTAGTTATTTAGAGTTTGGGTCTTGTCCCTTACCTGACGCGTGATAACAATCCCGCTCTTTGTCACAGGGTTTACTCACGTTGTCTATAGGTCCTACACAATCATATTCATAGGTTAGAATCCATTTCTTAAGGGTATAGGTGGTCAGCACCATGTTCGGCAAGCAAAACAGGTTCGGAGAACATACCGGTTGCTTTACCGGTCTTAGGGGAGTGAGACCGGTATGGTGCCACCAATATATACCGGTTGCGATACATACCGGTCTCAGTCAGTGAGACTGGTATGTGCCTGCGGTATATACCGAGGCCCATACCGCTGGACCTTGTATCCAACTGGTATAGTCCGTGGTTTGGATCCGAGAGTAAGGTCTCGGATCTCCCATCCTTGTCGGTTATCGGCTAGGTTTCTAGGGTTTCTCCTAACCCACACTAAGGTCCAAGTATCCTAATGGCCTTTTGATTTCGACTAGAATGCCGTATCAAACCAGATCAGATCTGAAAGAAGACTAGGTCCATTGAAAGATCTAGGGTTTTGGATTGCCGTGCCGCTTTGCGGCTCCGATCCGACATCCTAGTATTACTAATAGTATAGAGCACTTACCAGTGGTGTTCATCGGTTGGCGGCGAGCTCCTCCAACGAAAATCTTAATCCTGGCAGCCTCTTCCTCCTTGCTCCTTCTCAACTCTCCTCCAGACGACTAGGGTTTGAGAAGAATCAATGGAGTGTCATAATCTCTATTAATAGAGGAAAGCCGTTCTTGGGAAGGTTTTCTACGATTGGAAACTTTTCGAGTTTCCATTCGAAATAAGGGACCCGCTGGAGTTCGTCTCTCGCAGCAACGAAGCATACCGGTCGCACATACCGATCTGACTGACTCAGACCGGCATAGTCAGGCCGGTATACCATACCGGTTGCACCATACCGGTCTGACTGACTCAGACCGGTATAGTTAGACTGGTATGAGATTTGTACCATTTTTGAGTGGTTCTCATACCTGAAATTTGCGTGGTTCGTCACCCAGCTTCGCCGTTCGGTCCAGTTATGATTGGAACACCTGTCACCATATAAAACCACGGGTTAGGCCTGGTTTTAGAACACGGTTCTTATAGAGAATGAGAGGGAAAATGACCACTTGCAGCCCTTTTAAACTCGTTTTCGAGTAAGCCGATCCACTAAAGTGAGTTTGTTGATACTAGATTTGATCGACCACCTCAATGGAACACCTGCTGACAGAAGACTCTGTTTGAGTGATTTTTGGAATTTTTCATCATGAAACCTGTTGTTGCATGCTCTAACATTATTATGAAGTGATTTTTGGATGATAACAAATCATTAGAGCATAGTTTTGGTTAAGTTAAATCATTCTAATGCTAGTTATTGTTATGCTGCACAGGAGTAGACATCATCCTTAGCAATGGCCCCTAACACTCATGGCAATCGTCAAAATTTGAATGACAATCAGCGGAGCTGAGATGTTCCCCAGGACAGTGTCCAAGACTCCAATGATTTCGCACCTCCACAACCTGCTAGAGCCGCTCTCATCTAACCCAAGAAATGGAGTTTGTGTAGAAAACCTTGCACAAATACCTGAAGCTAAAACCTGGAAAGTTCAACAAAAACCATTCTGACTAGGCTCAACCCTCTTAATAGATTCAGTCCATGGAAAAGACCCTTGGTACTCTTCCCTACACTGAGACCCAAAAGGTTAAGTGTGTTGCCTACCAGTTGGAAGGATCACCTTATCTATGGTGGATGGACGCTGGCCCAGATTGCATGAGTAGTATTAAAAGATTACTTGGGAAGTATTTCAAGATGCTTTCCTAACTAATTACATCCCGAAGTACCGTGGCCCCAAAGTCAAACCCCCTCAGGTCATTGAGGTGGAGTCATTTGAAGATTCCACATGAGCATCAAAACCAAGGGAATGCCAATTCCCCTTCATGATCAAGGACTTTTCGCTGAATCGTTATAAGTGCCCCATTGTCTCCAGATGGGATGACACAGTGAAGATTGTAGCTCAACCTACTATGAGAATTTCTACAAAGCAGTGATCGCAAAAGAAGAAGGAGCTCTTGGTGTAGTGATAGGTATTTTATATTTTAGTATTGTGATTATTTCGATACTACTGCATGCTTGTGTACATGTTAACATATGGACCATACACATTAGGAACTCTAAAGATATCTGATTACCCGGATCGAGTTCTATTTGATTCTGGAGCCACTCATTCATTCTTGTCACCTGAGTTTGCCAAGAAGCTGTCCATGACTGCGAAACAGCTAGTATCTGAGTTAATTGTGCAAACTTCTTTAGGACTGGAAGTAGTACTGATAGAGTATTATGGACCATGTCAAGTTCAGCTAAAGGATCAGAATCTGAATGTTAATTTGATCCAACTCAACATGTCAGATTTTGATGCCATCCTAGGCATGGACTAGCTTTCCACTCACCGAGCCGGTGTGTTTTGTGCTGAAAGAAAGATTCTTTTCCAACCTACTGATGGTAGACCTTTTGAATTCATTGGAGATAAACCTAGAAAGGGTATGAAATTATTCATATTTGCATTGCAAGCCTACAAACTATTGCAACAAGGCTGCGTTGGTTACTTAGCATTTGTGATTGACACTACTGCAGAGTTACCAACCCTCGACCAGATAGATGTAATGAATGAGTTCCCAGATGTATTCCCAAAAGATTTACTTGGTTTACCTCCTGATCGTGAAACTGAGTTTGTGATCGATCTAGTCCCTAGAGCTGCTCTTGTGTCTAAAGCCCCTTACAGAATGGCACCCTCTGAGTTGAAGGAATTAAAGGTTCAACTCCAAGAACTCTTAAACAAGGGATTTATCAAACCTAGTATATCCCCTTGGGGTGTGCCAGTTTTGTTTGTCAAGAAGAAAGACTGAAGCATCTGATTGTGCATCGATTATCGTGAGCTAAATAAGCTTACTATCAAGAATCGATATCCTTTGCCTAGGATCGATGATCTATTTGATCAGCTCCAAGGTGCTCAAGTATTCTCAAAGATAGATCTCCGATTTGGATACCATCAACTGAAGATTAGAGAATGTGACATTCCAAAGACTGCCTTTAGGACTCGATATGGACACTACGAGTTTTTGGTCATGTCTTTCGGATTGACTAATGCCCCAGTATCATTTATGGAACTCATGAATAAAGTGTTCCATGACTTCTTAGATCACTCTGTCATTGTGTTCATAGATGACATCCCTGTCTATTCGAAGACCGTGGAAGATCATGTCGTGTACCTTCGTCAAGCCCTGCAAAGACTGAGGCAAGAGAAGCTATTTTTCAAGTTCAAGAAGTGTGAATTCTAGTTGAGAAAAGTTACCTTTTTGGGTCATGTCATAGCCACCAAAGGAACATCAATGGATCCAAGCAAAGTAAAGCCGTAATCAATTGGGAAGCTCTGGAGACCATTACCGAAGTTAGAAGCTTTCTTGGATTGGCAGGATACTATCGAAGATTTATTGCTGACTTCTCCAGAATGGCCATTCCTTTGACGTAGCTCACAAAGAAGGAAACAAAATTCATGTGGTCAGAGAAATGTGAAACAACATTCCAATTACTGAAAGAGAAGCTGATTTCTGCTCCAGTGCTGACCATCCCATCTGGATCAGAAGGTCTTGTAGTGTATTCTGATGCATCCAAACTAGGACTTGGTTGTGTCCTCATGCAAGAAGGTAAGGTAATTGCCTGTGCCTCCAGACAACTGAAGGAGCATGAGAAGAATTATCCAACTCATGATCTTGAGCTAGTCGCTGTAGTGTTCATGCTCAAGACATGGAGACACTACTTATACGGAGAAAAGTTTCAAATAATGTCTGACCAAAAGAGTCTCACCTACTTATTCAACCAGAAGGAGCTTAACAAGAGACAAAGAAGATGGTTAGAGTTACTAAAGGATTATGATTGTGATATCCAATATCACCCAAGAAAAGTTAATGTTATAGTCGATGCCCTCAGTAGAAAAGCCATAAGCAAAGGTGAAGCTAAGGCTAGCGACTACGTTCTATCTGATTCTTAAGTCATTCCTCTACCCATAGCTGAAGACTCCATTGCTTGTGCCTTACTAGAAGAGCTAATTGAAGCCATTACTACCATTCTAAGTGCCCTTCAAATACACCTGATGTTGTTGTAAGAGGTAGAAGAAGCAACAATATTGGACCATCACCTTAGTGCACTGAAGAGTAAACTTGAGAATGGAAAGCAAGACACTGACTTCATTCAAAATAATGGAGTTATTTACTATGGTGGTAGAGTATGTGTGCTAGAATTTGCAGAAGACTCGAAGGAAAAGATTCTGATTGAAGCCCATTCATCCTCATACTCTATGCATCCTGGAAGTACAAAGATGTACCATGACTTGAAGAAGGAATTCTGGTGGAGAGGTTTAAAAGCTGATGTAGCTCGATTTGTATACAAGTGTTTGATGTGCCAACAAGTCAAGGCTAATTGCCAAAGACCATCTGGTAAACTTTAACCTTTACTGGTACCAAAATGGAAGTGGGACCACACTGCCATGGACTTTGTTACAAGGTTACTTTTGACAACACTCTCTGTAGACGCGGTATGGGTTATTGTGGATAGGTTTACTAAAACCATGAGATTCATTGCAGTACGACCTCAGTACTCTATGGATAAATTAGCTAGATTGTATATCGATGAAGTCACCTGCTTACACGGTGTCCCAGCTAGTATTGTATCTGATCGTGATCCCAGATTTACATCCAAGTTCTGGGAAGAATTACAGAACGCGATGGGTACTCAATTGAAGTTCAGTGCTGCCTTTCACCCTCAAACAGATGGGCAATCAGAGAGAATGATTCAAATATTGGAAGATATGCTGAGAGCCTACGTTCTAGATTTCAAAGGAAATTGGGATCAAAACCTCTCGTTGATGGAGTTTGCATATAACAATAGCTGTCAGTCCACTATCAAGATGGCACCATATGAAGCATTGTATGGAAGGAAATGAAAAATTCCCTTGTATTGGAATTAAGTTGGTAAAAGGAGAATATTTGGACCAGATATTGTCCAAGAGACCTGTGAGAATGTTGATTTAATAAGAGAAAGGATTAAAGCTCAATCAAGACAAAAGAGCTATGCAGACCTTCGTCGTAAAGATCATAGGTGACAAGGTATTCCTGAAAGTGTCACCATTCAAAGGTAAATTAATTTGAGCGCGTGGTTTTGCTCACCCTTTGTACGTATACTTTTTTTTTTTTTTTAGATTCTTGTGTAAATTATTTAACTGATAATTATGTGATTGAAGATAAAGAACTTGAAAACATTTCACATGATTCTACACGTGAATGTGATGATTGTCTTTATGGTTAGATGAAAATGATTTTGAAGAGTAGAAGATTTCTTTGTCTGAGAGAGAAGATAACTTTAGTAGTTTTGTTTAGGATAAGACATAGTTTGTTTAGTTATTTATTCCAGGCATTGTTTTGACTCTTGAGTTTTTATTTAGTTACTCAGTATCTGGTATTATATTTTATGTCTTGGTTTGAAGATAGATAAATCTTTATTAAATTATTTAATACAATTAGATTTGATTTTGATGGTTTTTAGTTATTGATTTTTCTATTATTTGATATGCACTCTGTATTTCCCATAATCTATGCTGTGATTAACAGAAGAGTTGTGTTATGATATAAACTATTAATGGATCTTGGTATGGAAGTACTTGCATAGCGAGAAAACCATGGTCATACCACGCCTGGGTTTTGGGGTGTGAGAACAAACCTCAATGGTAGATGGTAGACATAAGTGCCATACACGGTAGCACAAATCTATAAACACCTGAAATATCATAAGAAAGTGCTGAGGTTGAGTCGTGTCACCAATCACTCTCCTCAAGCCTATAAACAAGGAGCCAAGGAAGCACTCATAGGCCCTTCCAGTGTCCATTGTACTTGCTTATTAGGCAATATCAGGACACTTTAGAGTTGTTCTCAATTGATAAGGAGGAGGAACTCTCAAAAACAATAACTAAAACCAAGGAGCCACACTACCAACTACAAAGAGTATGTGTGTAAAGGAGGCACTTAAAGGTGCCTTCTCCAGGATGTCATGTTGGTTCAAAAGAGCTCAAAAGATGTCTCTTGTAGGAAAGACCCATTTCTAGTCAACTGCAGCCTCTAATGGTAAAAAATCTCAACAACTCACCCTCCCTAGAAGTTTCATTCAGTTCCATCCCAATGATCAGCCGGTTGAATGCCTCTCTTGGCCAGATGACCTCCTAACTAGTATATTCTGAAGCTTAGATTTTAATATCAGTACATATTAAGTATAGGTACTTCACACTTCTTTTTCGGGTAAAAAAGATGAAAAAATGGTACTACAAGATCCACGGGTGGCCTTAACGATGCCGGTGGTATTTTGCTTATCTGATGGCATTGAGAGGTGGCATTTCTTTGATTCTCATATATGTAGCCTTAGTAAAAAAAGGACATATTGTAGACACCTCATTTTTGTTAGTCTAGGGTCAAGCTTGATGATGATGAATAGGTTCTCAAAGCTCGATTTGTCATAAGAAAGGCTTAAATGGCCTCTTGGATGCTTTGGGGGTGTAAATGGTCCTTAGTTAAAATGACCAAAATAATGTTGGTAGGATTGACCAAGTCAATGTCTAATTGCTTAGCCTTGAAATCGGATCCAAATCCTCTCCTCCCAGGGGTTCGGGAGGAGAGTCGGCTCCCACCAGCCGATGCCGGAAACGTGGGTGTCGGCTGGATCCGAGCCCTTCATCCAAGCTGATAAGGTGAGCCGACAGGGGGTGTCGGCTTATGAATCAGCTCGGATGGAGGGCTCAAATCCAGCTGACACTCACGTGTCGAGCATCTGCCAATGGGAGCCGACTCTCCTCCCGAACACCTGGGAGGAGAGGATTTAAATCCGTTGAAACCTCAGTTTGGTGGATTTCAATTAGTATTTCAAATTTGTTTGTAAGTTAGAATAATTTTATCCCCACCTATGGGGCAATGCTTTCCAATGCAAAAATAACCAAAATATTTCGACCAAATTTGGACTCTCTTCATACCATTTGAAAATAATCAAAAAATGCTTTTAAGGACACCTTACTCAGCCAATGGAATTTCCAATACAAAGATATGCTTTTTCAAAGATTTAAAGGTAATTAGGGATTTAAATATGTTTTTTAGATGAAAAAGGGTATGAAACCGAGTCAGATTGGCTACTCAACTTGGCCCGGGCAAGACCTAACAGCTCATAGGTAGGACTGACTCTCAAAACCCTCGTCCCTCATGCCGATGTGCATAGGTCAAGAATCAACATTGATCTGCTTTGGCACTGGCCTCCTAGCACCAGGCATCTATACAGTGGTCAAGAGCCCCTATGTGAAGGCTAGCTGTTCACCATTCCCTCAACCTAACTTTTTGGCTTTGTTTCCATTCCAAAACCTTCCATCTCTAAGTTGGCAATGTGAGTTGGAGGTAGACTCTTACTATACCACGACTTGGGATGGACACTCTAAGAAGCGGATATTCAATGACTACCTGAAAAGTTGGTAGTGGCTACTTGCCTTAACCGTAGGATCTTTATCTTGTGGTGACAATGTGTGATTAGTTGACAACCTTCAGGAGAGTTAGACTCCTTGTCAAACTCAATCACTGGGTAATTTGATCGACTCAAATAGTGAGTGCAATCTCTACATAACCACTCAACGGTCACAGGTAACAGGATCCAATCTTTACTTAGTTCACCATCCCCTGCTTTGAGAGAATACTCAGGCAACCCCACTCTCTAAGGAGCTTACATCTTTCTAGTAAGCTCTATACTGTGCTTTGTGACTGACTTGACCATTGGAGAGGACGTCAAACTACTGAGTCTGCCCTTTGATAACCTTTTCTATCTTGCAGGTGGCAAGACACGTCAGTTAATCCAGTTTCAGTAGCAACAGTTTGGCGCCCGCCGTGGGGCCTAACTATTCTTTTAGGGAAGTCTTTAGAGTAGCTTCAGTTTGTTGAGATGGTGAACATTCGAAGCAGTATCGGAAGAAATGACCAAACTGATGGGAACCAGTCCCGCAACAAAGAGACTGCCAGAAACGATAGTAGGATTCCTCCTATGGATCGGGACATTCCACCACCTCCAGCACCGACTGCTTAGAATACAATGAACCAGTACATCACTCAGCAGTAGTTCTAGACCTTAACAGACCAGCACCCAACAATCATCAAGATCTTATGCTGTGCCACCTGCCCCAACATAGCGTAATCAGATCTCGATGCGGAGCAATCAGAACCTAGGAAGGCATGAAGGACTCTCCGACGAGGGTCATGGGGGTGGAGCCAATCTTGACAATCACACAGGTCGGCACAACTCTCTCCTCACTTTTCGAATGATGAGATGCTTGGCCTGATCTCCGATGAAGACAATAGCGATTACAAATTGGAGGAGGAAGAGGTATCCTTCAGTCACTCAAGTCGCTCAAAGCAAGTTTCAGTGCACCATCGCCTTGGGGAACATGAGTCATTACGTAATAGAGATGTTATTATGGTTCCCCATGACAACTTTTAGAGATGAGTAGATGCCGCTAGAGCAGAGCGTGCTGCGGTAGAAGCCCGAGCTGGCACTAATAAACTTGTAGCGGAGCACTCAGCTACTGTTGATGCTGCCCTCGCCGCCAAACTTACAGCTTCGAAGTAGTAGGTACACACAGGCCCTACAGTTGTCACTGTACTCCCTGTTGTTCCACAGCCCGGCTGCCTCAAACAACAATTGCTGGCCTTGCAGACCAAGTTAAACAAGATGGAGAAGAAGTAAGCCGTTGTTGCGAATCCCCACAGGAAGAAGGAATACCATGCTTACATGGCCTTCTCCAAGGAAATCATGGATGTGTCATGACCTAAGCACTTCTCGATGCCGAAGATCGATCCAGACAATGGAACCACTGATCCATAGTTGCATCTCGACAACTATGCCTCCATGATGTTACTCCATGGATACGTAGATGCTATCTGCAGTCGTACATTCCCATCCACTATGAAGGGGCTAGGTTGACTTTCGTTTAACAACCACCCAGTCAACTCGATTCGTAGTTTTGACGAGTTGAGTGACTGTTTCTTCGATCACAACCCCTTCCCATGCTAGGGAAATGAATCACTGGTCAAACTTAAGATAAAAGCCAGCTTGAATAAACTTGTAAGAATTTTTTTTATACATAACCCATATCATCCTAACTTGTAATACCAGTTATCTCCTCATCCATTGTGATCCATAATCATTCATTTAATCATACAGCAGAAGTTTTAAACTTAAACGTTATAATGAGTTGGTGGTAATACTATTTCTTACATAAATAAACTTAATCACTTGGATTACATCAAAGGTGTAGCTAAATACAAAAACTGTTGCCCACACATATAAAACATCTACGACTAAGAGTTACATCATAAACATCCTGGATAAAACATATAAAATCACCAAGAGGATTGATCTTCCTCTTGGACTACATCTGCCATTTATCTCCTTTTCTGGTACTTGCTGTTTTCACTTGTAAAATATGTAAATCAACTGGGGTGAGTAAAACTTAGTGAGTAGATAACTAAATGGCAGGTTCTACATACATCATACATCCATAAAACATAAACAGTAATTTAACATATACATGTTTCCTTGCATTCATTGTCTTTCATATAGTATACTTCCTTAATCTTATCACATCATTTGGGGTAAGTTTCTTATTGTATTATCTTGTTAATTGTTCTCTCTTTTCTTATCTTGCTTGCATTGTATTCTATGTTCATTCCTTTCCATCTCACTCTTTTTCCTTGCTTGACATGTTCTAGTGGAGTACTTAAACTCATCGGGTCTCACCCCTTTCTTATGGCTACCGGGTCTTTCTTGGTACTTTGACTCATCGGGTCTCACCCCATATCGGGCTATCGGGTCTTGTCTTAGTATTTCAGCTCATTGGGTATCACCTTTTTATTAACTACTGGGTCTTGTCTTTGTAACACCGTTTACTGGGTCTCACCCCATATCGGGCTACTGGGTCTTGCCTTTGTAACTCCTTTTACTGGGTCTCACCCCATATCGAGCTATCGGGTCATGCCTTTGTAACTTCACTCACCGGGTATTACCCCATATCGGGCTACCAGGTCTTGGCTTTGTAATTTCGATCACCGAGTCTCACCCCATATCGGGCTACTAGGTCTTGCTCTTTTTTCTTAGTTTTTCTACTACATGTCATCTTTTATTCATACACATATACTACTGTGAGGACAAAGATGGAAATTTTAGAAGTCGCCACCTAGATTAAGGTCTAGGACCTTAAAAATGTGAAATCTCACCCTATGGTAAGACTTCAATTGACTCATGACCCTTAGATTGGATTTCTGGTCCATCAGAGATTGAGTAAGCGTCAGGTTACGGTTATGGGAAGGGGTTAGGCACCTAAACCAGCCGATCGAAATCGGTCTCCTATACCTTTCCTATGCTAGACTCTATCCATTAAACTGAACCAAACCAAGTGGTTTGATATCATTGAACCGAATCTGTGTCCATCAGATTGCCTACGTATTATGGAATTATTTCAAAAATCAGGTTCACCATCGTAGTTCAGGTGTAATTAAAGTTTATGGCTGTGATTTATGCTTGTGCATGATTAAGTTCTTTGTTCAAGTTAAAGTTTATGCTTGAAAGGATGAGAAACCCTATGGGTTAGGATCTGGATAGTCCATGCAAACTGATAGATAGTCCTAGTGGATCTATGGATAACCCTTTTTGGGTCAAAATATGGAAAACCCTTTCTGTGTTGGAATGTGGATCACCCTATTTGGGTTGAAATGTGGATAACCCTTTCTGGGTTGAAATGTGGATGGATATCCTAGTGGATCTATGGATAGTCCGAGTGGACTAAGGTGTGGATCCGAATTTGGGATTCTCCCAAATAGCCTACGTATCCTAGGGTTTGCCTTAGGAATCAGAATCCACGTAGTTCGGGATTGATGGGATAACCTGTTCTAGGTTAGAATGTGAGAACCTGTTCTAGGTTTAGGGTTTAGAACCTATTCTAGGTTTAAGATTGAGAACCTATTCAAGGTTTAGGGTTTACTGAGAGGTCTTGAATTACCCTTTTCATCCTAAGTTGTAATTTTGGAAAGTTTGGCAAAAATATCTTATTTCTTTATTAAGATTTTTATTATTCCCATTATGCCCTTCCCAAGAATGTGGGTGCCTAAATGCACGTCCCCACACCTAATATGTTTGCTAGGTGTACAGATATGACAGTTCGACTAAGGTGTTGCATAAATTAAATTATTGTCAAAAATGAAATATTCTAAGCATGACATGTATGATATTTATGGTAACTATCACAACATATAGTAAGATTATGAAAATCTCTCTAATATGGCATGCATTGCAAATAAGGCAAGAACCTAATATGGTAAGATCTAATATGCTAATCTAAACATGGAAAGACCTAATATGGCAAGATCTGATATGCATATATATATATATATATATATCAATATGGTAAGTACAATCATAGAATGCAAATATGACATGTTTTCAAAAAGGTAAGATCTTATATGCTATTTTCTAAGCATAATAAGACTTAAAAATGGTAATTATTAAGATTTGCTAAATATGATAAAAAATCTATTTATTCTAGCAAATATAACAACACATGGAATATGACAAATATGGTATTCACAATCCAAACAAAGCATATGAATTCTCCAAATATAGCCATTTATCCAAATATGACAAAATTTTCTCAAACAACCAATTTGCATGTTACAATGAATGAGACATTAATGAAATCTTTTTTTTTTGAAAAGTGTAAAATTATTAAAAAATATGTTCAATGTTCTTTGAAAATTTTTAATTTTTATGAAGACATTTGGAAAGATTAATAACTCAAAACTGTCAAAATTGTGACACAAGGTTTCAGATAATGGACAAAGTTATGAACTGCATTCAGATTCTGTCACATTACACAAGAATGACCATAAGTAGGTCTTCTGCAACTCAAATCAAGCTCAACTTTTTTTCATAGAAAGATGTCTTAATATATTATATTTCATATAAAGGAATCAAATCCCAACAGAGAGCAAAAAATAGGTCACAGATATGCCCTAAGACTGGACATGTGCACTGGTCAAATCTGTTCTACATTTTTAACCAGTTGCACCATAAATTCCAAATAAAATCCTATACTTAATGAAAATTAAATCCAAACATATGTATATGTAGATAACTATCTGATCTAAAATTTTATCCAGAAAAACAAGTTAAAACAACATATTTTCTTTGTGAAAAATGATTCTTTTCAATCATGCAAATCAGTACATCCTGATAGATTCAAAATCAGAGCACTATGCACTTAAAAATTGATATCAATTCAATAAAAAATTAAAAAAATACGAAACCAATTTCAGTTTTGAGAATACTTTCATATCTAAAAAGTTAATATGAAGCTTATTTCCTGATTATGGTCATAAGACCCTTGTATGAAGACTTTCTGATGGGGGAATGCATTACTTCCGAGTAAAATAGCAATGTCAAAGATGAATTTTTTGATATATTTTTTTCAATTCCAAATGGAACGAAATTTTTAGGGTAGTTTTCTAACATATCAGAGAGACTCCCATAAATATTTGGACTTCAAAATATAAGAAAAACTACATGTGATGTACGTCCTAAGTTTGAATCCTAAATCTGAAAATTTTATATTAGAAAACCACTTTATGAAACTTACAAAAAACATCAAACATCATCATATAGCATTCAAAACATCATCATTGAATAGCTTAGATAAATTATCATTCATGAAAAATGCTAGACATAGGCATCCTAACATTAATAAGCATGTAATAGAGCATTCCTGATCGAGATTTCATGAAAATTAGCCTTTTTCAAGCAAAATTGATATTCGAGCATTCTAACGACCTCTAAATTTGTTTAGGGTACTAACCTTGTGCTCGAATCGAGCGAAAAAATCGATGTAGGATGTCTGGAGATCGTATCAAGCTCTTTGAATAGGAATCGTCCTGCTCCTTTTTTCTGCTTCTCTCTCTCTTCTCTTTTTCTCTTTTCTTCTTCTCTTTTCTTTCTTCTTCTCTCTTCTTCTCTATTTCTTTCTCTCTCTCTCACGTTTCTTTCTCTGACTCACGTCCTCCTCTCCTTTTGGTCTGGAAAAGAAGCCCCCTCTCTCTTCTCTTGGCCTATTTATGCTTTTTCTCTCCTCATTTAGAAGATCCTTATTTCCTTTTCTTTTTTTTCTAAAAAATCTTTTTTTTTCCTTTTTTCTTCTTTCCTTTCTTCTCTTCCTTCCCTTTTCTCTTCTCCCTCTCTCTTCCATACGTTTTTTTCTCTTTTCTTCTACTAGAAAATCCTCTCCTCTTCTTTCCTTCTTCTCTCTTCCTTCCTTTTCTTCTTTTTCTTCTAGAAAATCCTCTCCTCTTCTTTTCTTCTTCTCTCTTATTTCCTTTTCTTCTTTTTCTTCTAGAAAACCCTCTCCTCATCTTTCCTTCTTCTCTCTTCCTTCCTTTTCTTCTTTTTCTTCTAGAAAATCCCTTCTCTCTTTCCTTTCTCTCTTTCCTTTCTCTCTTTCCTTCTTCTAGAAAATCCCTTCTCTCTTTCCTTTCTCTCTTTCCTTCTTCTAGAAAATTCCTTCTCTCTCTCCTTTCCTTCTTCTTTCCTTTTCTTCTTCCTTCCATTCCTTCCTATTTTTTTTTTCTTTTTCCCTCTCTTTTCACGTTTTCTTTCTAGAAAAATGTTTCCTTTTTTTTTCTTCTTTTATTCTTTTTTTCTTTCCTTCCTCTTTCCTTCCTTTTTTTTTCTTTCTCCCTCTCTCTTTTATGTTTTCTTTCTAGAAAACGTGAAAGAGATCCTTTTTTTTCTTTTCTTTTTTTCTTTTATTTCTCTCTCTTTCCTTTTTTTCTTTCTCCCATTCTCTTTCCCACGGCCTCTCTTTCCTCTATCTTTCCTATATATATATATATATATATATATATATATATATATATATATATATATATATATATATATATATATATATATATATATATATATAAATTATATACAATAATATATTATACATTATACACATATAAAAGAAATGCATGCATATGGGCTGACGTAACTTGGTTTGGATTGGTCTGAGCTGGGCCGGGCTAAGTTAGACTAAGCTGGATTAAGCTGATTTGGACCAAGGTTGACATTTCATAGTCTATTTCTGTCACCCTTCCACATGGACTTTTTTGATAGCACCTATTCCAAATTTTCTACGTTCACTTTATAGAACATTAAAAATGAGGAATATTGAAACTTGAATCACCTCATTTAGAAATAAAATGGCCAACTTATGAATTTCTAAAGTTTAAGCAGGCCAATTATCGATAATTTGGCTGACCATTCTGCATGGGATCCTTCAGAGACTTCTACTGAAAATCCTTTATGTCTACTTTGTAGAGTAATAAAAATAGAACATAATAAAACTGAAATCACCTGATTTGGATATGGGGTGACCAAAATATGAATTTTTGAAGATTAAATGACCATTTCCATGTGTAATTTTGCATGGGACCCTTCAGAGACTTCTACCCGAGATTTTTTACGTCCACTTTGTAGAACATCACAAATGAAGAATAATGGTCTTGGAATCATCTGAATCCGACTTAGAACGACAAAGATATGAAGCTCTGAAGTTCTAATGATAATTTTGCATGAAAGCTTGCATGGGGCCCACTGGTGACTTCTACTCGAGATTTTTCACGTCTACTTTGAAGAGGACTGAAAATAAGGAATATTGGCTTTCGAATCATCTAATTCTGATATCAGATGACCAAGATATGATGTCTTGAAGCTTGAATGATAATGCATGCATCATATGATAATTACGTAAATGCCCTTGCACTTTCAAACTGTGATATCTTCCTTGTTTGACGTCAGAATTCGATGATTCTGGTCCCATTTCGAAGATAATTTCACGATCTATTCATCTAAGTAGGTAATACCTTATGACCCTACTGTGGGGTTCATTAGAGAATTACCAACCTTTGGGTTAAAGGTTGAAAACCTGCCATATTGGTTCACTTATGCTGAGGGTGGCAAAAATGGGGTGCTTACAGATGTCCCTCTTTAGCCGAGATTATTACCAATTGAAGGCTGAAGATAAAAGAACCACATTTTTGGGATATGAGTGAGATTGCTTAATGGGCTGCACTTAGGGTAATTTGTCCTAAACTGCCTACGTATTTTAAGGGTGTCCTAGAAATCAAGCCCAGAACATAGTTCGACTGGCAAGAAGGTTTCTCTTTTCGGAAAAATGATGATTGTTCTTCTTGTATAAAGCTAGGTTGTGAATACAAAACTCATTTGTAGGCTGAGAACCTCTTCTTGCGGAGGTGGAACTCATGATGCAAGGTACTCGCGGGCTTGAACCCGGCTTGATCAATTTGTAGGCTGATAAACCTCTTCTTGTATGAAGCTAGGTTGTGAATACAAGGCTCATTTGTAAGCTGGGAACTTCTTCTTGCTGAGGTGGAACTCATGATGCAAGGTACTCGCAGGCTTGAACCCGGCTTGATCCATTTGTACGCTGATAAACCTCTTCTTGTATGAAGCTAGGCGGTGAATGCAAGACTCATTTGTAGGTTGGGAACCTATTCTTGCTGAGGTGGAACTCATGATGCAAGGTACTCGTCGGCTTGAACCCGACTTGATCCATTTGTAGGCTGATAAACCTCTTCTTGTATGAAGCTAGGCTGTGAATACAAGGTTGGTTGCACAAGCTTGGGCTCGACTTTGATTTGTTTGGATGGAGGACTTGCTGCCTTTTCTTCGATTGAACTGATGCTCTTTTGATTGAGATTCTGAGATTGATTTTTTGAATAAGCTAGGGCTCCACATTTGATTCATTTATAGGCTGAGATTGATTTGAACTTTGAATGAGCTAGGGCTTTGCATTTGACTCACTTATAAGTTGAGATTGATTTGAATTTTAGATGAGCTAGGGCTCTGCATTTGATTCAGATTGACTTGATCTTTGAATGAGCTAGGGTTCTACATTTGATTCAATAATAGGCTGAGATTGATTTGAACTTTGGATGAGCTAGGGCTCTGCATTTGATTCATTTATAGGCTGAGATTGACTTGATCTTTGAATGAGCTAGGGCTTTACATTTGATTCACTAATAGACTGAGATTGATTTGATCTTTGAATGAGCTTGGGCTCTGCATTCACTTATAGGCTGAGATTGATTTGATCTTTGGATGAGCTTGGGCTCTGGATTTGATTATGAAATGAGCAAGAACTTAGAAGGTCACATTTAGGGTGTTGAATTTGCTATTGATTCTAAAATGAGCAAGAACTCAGAAGGTTACTTATAAGGTGATACTGAATGACTCATCTTTGAAGTTCCTACCAGCTTTGGACCTTCGGGATTGAAAATTGGAATATCCTTCTTGGATGCTCTATGGTTATGAACTTTCGGGAATGGAAACTAGAATATCCTCTTAAGTAGCTTTGTTGCTGTGAACCTTTAGGATGCTCGAAAGTGACCCACACATGAAGTCTTTGTTGACTTTGAACCTTTAGGGTTGAAATTTGACCCATCTTGGAAGTCTCTTGACTTTGAACCTACAGGGTGTTGGTGTATTTGAAATGATGGTGAATTCCTTGATAGTTTTCCAAGGTTTTTGCCCCTGCTTTGTTGGTAAAGACATAAAACATGGCATCAATGGAAATGGTGTCATGGACTTTGCTGGCATGATACTTAGATTTGAAATTTACCATTTATGACCTGGTACTGAATGTTTGACTCAATTTCAGCATGGTAGTAATGACTTGGTTGCTCCCTTGGAAGGGTTCCATGTAATTTGAAAGTTATGATTTTCTTCAACCAACATTAGAGTTGTTGAAAGAAACTCTAGTGAGGATTTTGGACAAGAATGAGGGGAGCTTGACAGTCTCTAACAAAAGTGATTTTATTGATTAACCTTGGTGTTAAACTGTCGAGGGGCATCTGGTCAACTAAGTTCTTTGACTGTGCACTATGGTAGACCAAATTGGTAGAATAGCCAAGCGGCGATGAAATGTGACATGGGTTTGACCCTTGATCTAGGCTCATGAAAAGCTCAGGGCTTTGCAACATTGTTGTGCCAATTTTGAAAGATGAATGAACCATGGCCCCAAAGTAGGCACGAGGAGCAAAGGATTCGAAATGTTTCTTCAGAGAATTTGGTGACCAACTCCTAACAAGTGAGCGACCACATTGGATTTTCTTCATCAAAAGGATTGGGAGAACTGAGAAATTAGCAAAAACCAACTTGGACGGACTTCTATTGACTAGGAAAGTCAGTGACTTCAGACTAGACAATGGATCTTAGATGTAGTGCTCATGATCAAGTTCAATTCCTCTACATAGGGTATATCTATGCCCCAGTGTCTGTCTGTTGTGATAGACCACTATTATAGTGTGCTAGGGGCAAGATAGAAGGAAACGGGCAATCCAACAGAGTTAGAACTAGGTTGGATCTGGATTGCATCTAGAATTTGACCATGCTTCCAAGGTCAAGGGAAGATTGGCAGATTGATTGTAGAAAGTGACTTCTTAGATAATCCCTTCTTGAATCTTGAAAAATGAGGGAACTGATGATTTGATGAATTTGGCTACATCCGTAACCAGGCCATGAGATTTGCTCTCTCCCTAACGTGACAAAAGGATTTGAAGATAGAATTCTGTTGAAAGGCAATGCTAGGGAGCCCAAAAGGCAAACAAATGATGATTTGTTCAATTTCTCCGAGTATGATTCACTGGAGAGCAAGAGGGGTTCCTTTCCTTATGGAGGGTAGACTGGGTATGACACTTGTCCACATGAACCATTGAATTTTTTTATGATGGGCCAATGAGGGCAATGCTTTAGGGTTGCATCAGGTTGCCTATCCCCACTGAGGTATTATGGGTTACTCATTGAGGTTTCTTGGGTTGTTTTTCCTTGCAGAGGTTGCTTTTCATTTTTTTTTCTTTTTTTTTGCAAACCCCATCTTGGGTTGAATAAAGAGTCCAAATATGGTGAAGATATGCCAAAATTATGGTCTTATCCAATGGTCTAAAACCCTTAGGGGAAATCCGAACAACATGACTTTCATGACAAATGGGTAGTCTTGTCCCACTGTTTAAGTTGACACCTACACGCATTGATAGGAGGGCAGCTATTTGAATCATCACTAAAAATGACCTTAGGGAAATGCAGTCCCACACCAAAATTAAAATGGTGCCAAATTATGTTTTACTTTCTTAGAGATGTTCAGATGGAATACGTGTCTCAACAAGCTACATCGAGATGCCGAATCAGTCGCGATCATATCTGGGCTTGAAACCTTTAAGTTTGTTGACAAGTATTGATGTTGAAGGTCCGGGAGGACGGATGTGAAACTGTCCACATGTGTCACACCCCAATTATGCACCAACCAGAATTGTGTATGAATCGTCAATAAACCAACGGTTCAACCAGGATCTCGAATATAGGCTGTGCCCGTTTGCTTAAACCATACACAATCATAATCAGAGTAAATAAATAATAGCGGAAGTCTTTATACTAATGAACTGAGAATCTAACAGTGGTAACATAAATAAATTATCCAATTATCTTCAAAAGACTAAAACTAAGACATAAAATAAAATAATTTAATCAATTACATCATCTGAATAATTCAAATAAAAATCTAATCGAAGACGCATGAGTTGCACTCGCACGATGAATCATGCGAATCCATCATAACTTCTGCATCCATCGCCGTAGCATGTCCGTACACTGGAGCATTCATATAGTCTTCTACTGTGGTACCTGCATCATTAACTAAAAATATTCGACGTCGAAAGGGTGAACACACATCATGGCTCAGTGAGCAAACAAAACAATGCAACAAACATATGCATGAATTCAATTCATATCTTTGGTCTGGTTCATAAGTTTGCAATGTGCAATAGAAAGGATAGGTGGCCACCGCACCTCTATACACGAGTGTGTGAAGCCGCCCAATGGATCAAACACCATTGTCGTCCCACATGCACCCACCATGGAATAGGGATAGAGCTAAAGTGCTTAGGACCGCACCGCATCACACTTCCCCTGATGCCCTACCCATACCAACACGTAAGCCCCTATTGGCGAGGGCTTGCAAACTGGGCTCACAACTAACCAATCCTAATGTCAAACAGTGTATACAAGGCCTCTGTCACACCCCAATTCTGATCCAACCAGAATGGTGTGAGTGAACCGTCATTGAACCAACGGTTCACACCAGGATCTCGAATAGGCCGTGTCCGCTCATACAAACCATTACACATAACCACAATCAGAATATAAATATACAGCGGAAGACTTAAAATAGAATGAACTGAGTATCTATTGATAATTTAAATAAATATCCAATTACCCAAATTCAAACACATAAAATAATATCCATACTTCCATTTAATCCAACCGAAAATAAATGAAAGAAAGAAATAAATCCGATCAAAGGTACACGCAAAAAGGGCACTCGCATGAAGCGTCAAGCTCGTCCGCTCTGGCCTGTACACTCAAAGCAGCAACATCACCATACGCCGGAGCGTTCACATAGTCGTCAACAGTGTAACCTGCATCAACATCTAAAACAATGTGTACACAAAGGGGCGAGCTCACAACTTAGCTCAGTAAGACAATCAGACAGTTTCACAATATTATGCATGAGTAACAATCAATTTTATGCTGTGGTCTGGTTTTAAGTTTGCAATTGTACTATAGAAATGTTTGGTGGCCCCCGCACCTCTATACACGAGTGTGTGGCACCTCATGGATCACACCCCCATTGGCCCACATGCACCCATCATGGAATAGACATAGAGCTAAGATACCCACGTACCTCCCCTGATACTCTACCCATACCAGTACCTAAGCCCCTACTGGCCAGGGCTCGCAAACTGGGCTCGCAACTAACCAATCCTATATGTCATCAATGTATGCTCTATCCCAGCACAGCCGTCTACGGCATAGATATAGAGCTAAGGCATTCCCACACCTCCCTTGATGCCCTATCCGCAACTAACCCACTAGGATAGATACAATACGCAGGTAGACCCTATCCCAACATAACTCCCTATGGCATAGAGATAGAGCTAAAGCATCGTGGACAAGCCAGCGACGACTCGGAGACCACAGTGCCACATAACAATGGCCGGGCTAACATCAATATCGGAGACCACCGTACCACGACCTTCCCCTGATGCCCCACCCGTACCAAGCATGTTAAGACAGAATACTACAAAAAAGGTGCTAATGTGAAGAGCGATCCCAGGCCCATGCCCCACTCCACATACTAACGAAAACAACCACATGCCTAACAATCACATCCTATCAATGCATGAACAATAATAATACTGAAAGTAAAGGATGGCATGTGAATATGCACAAACAACACATCATATATATATTCAGGTTATTAACAAAAGTTTACTGTCCATTAATTATTGGGTTTAGGTCAGATTCCCTTACCTGACGCTCGTTCGATAACTTGCTCCACGTCACAAGATCCAAATGATAAGTCACAAAGTCCTACAAGATTATTTGGGTTTCATTAGAATATATTGTTTAGGGTTTCATGTTGGTCGGAAACCAACATGGTTACAAAATACCCTCACAGAGCTGACCGGTGGCAACATACCGGTCGCAGCTCTGTGGGGAAGACTAGCGACCGGTATGGTCAGCCGGTCCCCACAGACCAGCCTCCCGAGGGATACCGGTGGCAACATACCGGTCGCACTATGTGCAACCGGTATAGTCGATCGGTATGTCTCCGGAAGACCATACATGGGTTTTCGACTGCCGTCGATCATCCTCCATGGATTTCCAAGGTTTCTCCTATCCATTCTAATTCTAAACTTGGAGTTAGAGTTATCCCCAACTCATTCAAGTCTCGTTTCAAAGAATATCATATCGAAACTCGAATCTAGGGTTTGACGAAAACTTAGGGTTTATTGGCCAATTTAGGGTTTTAGATCAATACCTACTTTGCATGGTATTGATCCACCCACACAACTAACATATGATAAGAAGAATAGTTAAAACACTTACCGTTGACTGGCGTAGCGCGAGCTTCGTCGAACGGTAATGGCGACACCTTCTTCTTCTTCCTAGCTCCTTCTCCTTTCCAGCCTCTTTCTTTTCTCTAGGGTTTGCGAGAGACAATGGAAAGGATTTGAGGAGGCTTAAGGATGTATTTATAGGCTAAAAATAGGGTTTAGTAACCCTACTAGGATTAGGAAACTTCTAGGATTCGAAATCAGGAAAATGGGACCCGTAGAGACCAATTTCCAGATCCCCGCACTTAGCTGCGCAAGCCATACCGGTCGACCGGTACCAAGACCGGTACCATCGACCGGTCAACATAAAATGATGACTATTTGGTCGTCTTTGGTCCGATTTCATACCTGTTTGTCATCTGCTTGCCCCATCTGGCCCGGTGATGATCGGAAGGCCTGTCACGACACAAAACCAAGGTTTAGACCGGGTTTACGGAGTGCGGGTCTTACAGCCTCACCCCAACATCCCTCAATACGTCCATAGAGATAGAGCTATGGCCCCCCGGCAGAGTCAGAGACTACACGGTCCGATTCCACCTCCCCTGATGCCCTATGACGTAATAGTTCTACTAAAGTAAAGGCGATACGACGATGTCAGTGGACAAGACTTGAGTAGAGATAGAGCTAGAGTCCGGTGACTAGGATGAACCACAGTGTCACATCCTCCCCCTGATGCTCTATTCGCATCAAGTACACTAACCACACACATACATTCATACGCCTATTCCTAGCATCATCATCATCATCATGTTATAAATAAATCGAATTAAATATGCCTGAACATTAAAAGCAGGAATATTGGATGACATGTGAAATGCACAATACACGCATACAAGCATAGAATCATTCATGGCATTGGACTCAATAAACAAAAATAGTTTATTATTACCCAATTAGTTTAGGTCTTGTTTCCTCATCTTTGGTTGATCGTAGATCCTCGTCCAAGCTTTATGAATCACTTTTAAATCACTGAAAAACCTAATCAAGTTGATAGATTTTAATTAGAATTAATTCCTTTAAGTTTAGACTAACAGAAGCTGAGGGGTTGCAGGTGGGGTAGCACCTGGGGTCTCAGTTTCTGTGACCTCAGGGTGTACGATCGCAGGTGGGGTCAGACATACATCGACCCTAGATGCGCCCACACTCTCCCTGAAACTTTCCGAGGGCATGTGGTCGATCATGTGGGTCTCGTGGGGTTAGATATCATGCGACCCTACGTGCGACCACACGTGTTATGGTCGACCTTTCACTCTTAAGTCCATTCCTTCATGTTGGAATCCTTTGGCTTATCTTCATGGTCCTTCCTATGATTGTTCTATGGCTCAAAACTATAATTTTTACACACTATCCATTGTCCATAATGATTTTCTCCATGGATTCCCTTGGAATTTGGGCCGATTTCATACCTGTTTGTCATCCGCTTGCCCCGTCTGGCCTGGTGATGATCAGAAGTCCTGTCACGACACAAAACCAAGGTTTAGACCGGGTTTACAGAGTGTGGGTCTTACAACTACACCACCCTTAAAGGAAATTTCGTCCCAAAATTTTCATGTAGGTTCTACAACTCCCCCACCCTTAAAAGAAATTTCGGCCTCGAAATTTGAATGTACCTTGATCGTCGAAAAGGTTAGGATACTCCTTCCTTATCGCGCTCTCCTCTTCCCAAGTAATTTCCTCAACATTTTGGCTTCTCCAATGCACCTTCACATAATGGATATCCTTGGTTCGAAGTTGCTGAACTTTTCGACTTGAGAGCATCACAGGCACCACTTCGAAAGTTAAGTCTTCAGTCAAGTCTGGGGGATCAGCGGTCAAGATGTGCGATGGATCTCTGACATATTTCTTCAGTAATGATACATGGAACATGTTATGAACGCTGGACATAGATGGTGGTAGAGCCAATTGATATGCTACGTTACCACGTCGATTCAATATCTCATATGGTCCCACATACCTGGGGCATAGCTTCCCCTTCTTACCAAACCTTTTCAGACCTCACACCGGTGATATCTTCAAGAATACTTTGTCACCCACTGCAAACTCCAGATCTCGACGTCGATTATCCGCATAGTGCTTCTGTCGAACTTGAGCCGTCTTTACTCTCTCCTTGATTTGATCAATCACTCGGCAAGTTTCTTCAACAAACTCTGGTCCTACAATTCTTCTTTCCCCCACTTCGTTCCATAACAGAGGTGTACGACACTTCTTTCCATAGAGTGCTTCATATGGGGCCATCTGAATTGTAGCCTGATAACTGTTGTTATAAGCAAACTCGATAAGTGATAGCTTCTCGTCCCAAGCTCCCTTGAAATCTATTGCACAAGCTCGGAGCATATCTTCCAATATTTGAATAGTTCGTTCTGACTGTCCGTCCGTCTGAGGGTGAAAAGCTATGCTGAACTTCAACTTCATTCCCATAGCTTTCTGTAATCCTTCCCAGAACTTTGATGTAAAATGGGGATCTCTGTCAGATACTATACTCTCTGGAACGCCATGAAGTCTGACTATATTATCCACATATAACTTGGCCAGTTTCTCCATGGTATACTGAGGTCTGACCGCAATAAATCGAGCTGTCTTGGTGAGTCGATCTACTATAACCCAAACCGCATCCACCGACCTTGGTGTTAAAGGTAGGCCAAGAACAAAATCCATGGTAATGCAATCCCACTTCCATGCGGGTTCCGGTAATGCCCGGAGCAAACCTCGCGGTCTTTGCCTTCCGATTTAACTTGTTGACAATTCGGACCATTGGAACACGAAACGAGCTATATCTGCTTTCATACCCCTCCACCAATATAGTCTTCTTAAATCATGGTACATTTTGGTACTTCCCGGATGTACCGAATATGGAGTGTAATGAGCTTCCGTCATAACTCGATCGCTGATATCGCAGTCTTCACTCTCCGGTATACATAAACGTCTACGATACCTGAGTACCCTGTCTGAATCCAAGGTAAAGTCTGGATTGCTCGTACCCTTCTCTAAGTCTTCTTGCACTGTCTTGAGATATGGATCCTGTAGGATTTCTACCTTGACTTCATCAACTAGATCCGGTGAGATCTTCAAAGCTGCGAACATCATGGTGAACTTATGAATTAAGCCTTGCTCAACTGGATCTTCTGCAGTCTCTATAATATACTCTTCATCACTTTCGATTGAACTTGAAGCTGCGGCACATAATGCAGCATTTGTACTTGGTCCAAACCTCCGGGTTTCGATGCCCACTTCCCCGCTTAAGGCGTCAGCCACAACATTTGCTTTACCCGGATGGTACTGGATGTCACAATCATAATCTTTCAACAATTCCAGCCATCTCCTCTGTCTCATGTTCAGATCTTTCTGAGTGTAAAGGTAGGTTAAGCTCTTGTGATCTGACTTAATCTGAAACTTCTCACCGTACAAGTAGTGTCTCCAAGTCTTGATTGCATGTATAACCGCTGCTAACTCCAAATCATGCGTAGGATAGTTCTTTTCATGCTCCTTTAACTATCTTGATGCGTAAGCAATCACTTGTTCTCCTTGCATCAATACACACCTAATACCCAACCCTGAAGCATCCGTGTATAAAGTAAACGGTACGCTTGGTTCTGGGATGGTCAAGATAGGTGCAGAGACTAGTCTTGACTTCAAAGTCTGAAAACACTTATCGCATTCATCTGTCCATATGAATTTCTCTCCCTTCTTAGTTAATCTGGTGAGTTGAGCAGCGATCCTGGAGTAATCTTCCATGAATCTTCTATAATAACCAGCCAACCCAAGGAAACTACGAATCTCCGCAACAGATTTTGGTGCTTCCCATCCTACTATAACAGCTATCTTACTTGGATCAACCTTGATACCGTCTTCAGATACAACATGGCCCAAGAAAGCCACTTCCTTCAGCCAAAACTCACACTTCTTGAACTTAGCATAAAGCTTCTCCTGTCTCAGTCGTTGTAGGGCTGCCCTCAAGTGCAATGTATAAGTCTCCATGTCCTTAGAGTAGATCAATATGTCATCGATGAATACGATGACCAAGGTGTCCAACATATCATGAAACACTCGGTTCATCAGTTCCATAAACGACGCTGGAGCATTGGTCAACCCGAAAGACATAACTAGAAACTCATAATGACCATACCTCGTTCTGTAAGCAGTCTTCGGAATGTCTCCGGCCTTGATCTTCAATTGGTGATACCCTGATTGGAGATCGATCTTTGAGAAAACCTTTGCACCCTGTAACTGGTCAAACAAATCATCGATCCTAGGCAAAGGATACCGATTCTTGATCGTCAACTTGTTCATTTCACGGTAGTCAACGCATAGCCCTACACTTCCATCTTTCTTCTTGACAAATAATACCGGTGCTCCCCAAGGCGATATACTAGGTCGTATGAAGCCCTTATCCAACAATTCTTGTAACTGGGTCTTCAACTCCTTTAACTTGATCGGGGCCATTCCGTATGGTGCTTTAGACACCGGCGCCGAACCTGGCATAAGGTCTATCACAAATTCTGTAGCCCTATCTGGTGGTAAACCTGGGAGATCTTCTGGAAATACATCTGGAAACTCTCGTACCACCTCTAGATCTTCCATCTTTGGCACCTCGGCAGTGTTGTCAACTACAGATACCAGATACCCCACTCCCCCTTTCTCCAAGCATCTCTTAGCTTTTAGGGCGGAGAGAATCAGCTTCCGCTTCCTAGATAGCTTGATCCCAGCGAAGCTATACTCCCTTCCCTCTTTGTCAGTAAGCACAAGCTTCCTTTCACCACATAATAGGACGGCTGAATGATGGCCTAGCCAATCCATTCCCAGGATGACATCAAAGTCTGCCATCTCAAGTATTACTAGGCTTGCTTCTAAGTCTCGGCCCTCAATACATACAGTACATGGTCCATAGTAATCGGTCAAAGGCACTTCGACTTCTAGTGGAGAGCGAACTATCAAGCTTGGGTTCAAATGCTTGATTGGTAACTCCATTCGCTTCCCAAAAGAAATAGAAATAAAGGAGTGCGTGGCCCAGTCAAATAGGACTCTGGCAGGTATACAAGCTACATTTACAATTCCTAGAATTTTTTATTATCCCTTAGTTCTATATGCGCATACACACAATAAAAAAAAATAGTAAGCCAAATAGTAAGGGATAAAGTCATACCAGTGCCCACATCCGGTGATGCGGCTGCCTCTTCAGTGGTGACCACATAAACCTTTCCTTGTTGGAGAGTTTGCTTCTTAGGTAGAGTGCAGGTCCTTGCAATATGACCCACTTGCTGGCAGCTGAAACACTTTATATTCGGGTTGTATCCGGCGTTCTGTGGCACAGGGGGTGCCATGTTGTTCCTCGCGGGTACAGTAGCGGTCTGAGCCCTGTATGGGTGGAAGGGTCTATTGTTACCGCCACCTGAACTCTCACTAGCATGTCTCTTCACTCCCCTGTTTTGAGCAAAGAAGCTGTCCCTCTGACTGAACTCTATCACCCTCGCAACCTGCACAGCCTCATTGTAGATCTTCTTGTCCAAACCCAATATGTGCTCTCTGATGCTCCCACGTAGTCCCATGGTGAACCTACGTATCTTGGTCTCTTCTTCTTGCATACTTGCCAGAGCGAAGAAGAATAGTTCTTCATACCTCTGTTGATAAGCATCCACGGTCGACTGAGATTGCTGTAGGTTGAGGAACTCCTTCTCCATTTGATCCTTGAAACTCTTCGAAAAATATTTATCGAAGAAGGCAGCTTTAAACACTTCCCAACCCACCAGTGTATACTTAGTCTCCAGACATGCCCGTGTAGAATTCCACTAAGCATTTGCGTCTTCTTTCAGCATGTGAGTAGCAAATAGAACTTTTTCCTCTTCTGTACATGTCATCAGACAGAAATTCTTCTCCATCTCTGCAACCCACTGTGCTGGCCACAATGGCTTCCCTATTCTACCAGTGAATGATGAAGGCTTCAACTTCAGGAATCTGTCCACCGCCCTACTCAGATCGTGCTGTCCCTGCGTGTCTGCTCCGTACCATGGCGGTGGGTACGGATAAGCTCCCGGGTACGCAGAAGGCGACGAAAACTGGTGCGGTGGGGGTACATTCTGTGCTTGGCCCATCGGCCTTGGGTTACCCTGCATCGGCTATAAAGTATTTCTCTCTCCAGACTCAGGCGTACCTCCTGTGGGAACAGAACCTGTTGGCCTGAGCATCTTCAGTACCTCGCTCAGGAACTCCTTCTGTTGAGCTTGCATCTGATAGACCAGGTTTGTAACAATGGTCTCTGAATCCCTGTGGGGCGGTCCAGGTAAATTTGTTGGTACTTCTGGAACCTGTTCCTCCTCCACTTCCAGACTTGGCTCTCTAACATGGTCTCGTTCAACCTGTTCTTCCTCTAGGCGCATCCTGGCCTAATGACGCTTCCGACCCCTACGACTGTTTCCTCCCACCATCTCAGACTATTCTGTTTGGATCTGAGAAGAAGACATAACACGTGAGAACCACAATAATAGTAGTGTTAGTCTTGAATAATACAAGGGGAAATAGTCGAGAAATAAAATTTCAATTTACATAATTTTTAAAAAAATTTAGAAATTTTCTAGCTTTTCTGGTGCGTACCGGTCGCAACATACCGGTCGCACCTCTATGGAATATGCCGCGACCAGTATAGTCGACCGGTCAGAATTTAATTTCTGACCGAGACATTGCGGTCGCATGTCTGGGAGATATCGGTCCACACTCTGTATACAGTGTTGCGACCGGTATAGTCGACCGGTCAGAATTTGAATTCTGACCGAGACATAGCGGTCGCACACCTGGGGTGATACCGGTCGACCGGTATAGGCAAAACCGTCGACCGGTATGCCCAAAACTGGCTTTAAATCGCGATAAGTGAGAGAATTTCTCACTTTTCTTTCTTCTTTTCTCTCCGGTGGCGATTCTTCTCTGCCAACCGAATTGCTACAGTCCGACCGGTGCTACTTGAAGCCGATTCCTTCCATTCAAGACCTAGCACATCGTCTCCAGGTAGGTCTCTTCCCTCTCTCTCATGTTTTTACAATTTTTCCATATCGTCTATATGTAGAAATTTAGGTTTTTCATTGCTCGAGATGTTTCAACCGTAGGAACTCTTTTCCTTCGGCTTGGAAAGGGTTTAGGGACCCCCAAGAGCAAAAGCCCTCAACCAATTTGGGGTTTCACCGAACGGTTTGCTAGAAAATCGAATTTCTCACCTTTTTGACCTAGGTTTCCCATTTTTTCGAAAATTCTTGATTTTTCTCAATTTCTTGAAATTTCTCGTTGTAAATGCCTATGATTGATTTGTTGAAGAGTGTGGGGGTTACGTAAGTCCTCCTCCCCATGTTTCTGGGTGAGTTCGAGGATTTTTCTCAATTTATAGTCGTTATGCTGCCGAAATTTCGACAATTTCTAATATTTTATCTTGTTTTCTTTTGGTTTTGCAGATTGAAATGGCTCCTCGACGTGCTCTCGGGAAACGCCCTCATGGCTCGAGTTCACGTGCTCCCCAGCCACTAGTTCCCTAGCTTGACGAGCACTGGTTTCGTTCTATTTAGGCACAAGCTCGATTCCCGTGGTTCGATAATAAAAGCATAGAATCCGGGCGTCGTGTTAACTTGGAGCAGTTAGACCGGTTCAACGTGCGAGTGGAGTTTGACAGGCTTGGTTGGTTTCCCGTCATTTCTTACACCAACACCACCCGTCCTAACCTGGTTAAGCATTTCTTTGCTAACCTGGAGCTGCACGGAGATGTGAACAATCCCAACCATGGTAGGGATTTACGCATCTCTAGCTATGTCCGGGGTGTTCCCATTTCCTTTAACACCCACCAGCTGGCCGACCTTCTAGGGGTTCCAAATGATGGAGACCTAGTGTATTTCCCTCCCAAAGCGAAGGGCTATCTGACTGAGGACCTGCCCCGAGAGATAGCTCATCAGATACTCAACCTTGGGGCTCCTATGAAGGCGGCTAGCCTGAGACCTATACCTTGGGTCTACAGTCGCATCATTCAGCACAACATCGTCCCCCAGAGTGGCCATTATAGTGAGTTATCCCAGCTCACTCAGTACATTACTTATTGTGTCTGCACTGGGGAGCGGGTCTCTCTCCCATACCTCATCATTAGGACCATGCATCAGGCGAACCTGACCGATCAGGCCAGTAACCTTTCTTATGATCGTCTCATTACCTCCCTGCTACGTCGTCTGGGGGTGAGCATGAGAGTTGAGGTGACTGTTGAGGATACTATGACGTCCGATATAGACTGGGACGCCATTCAGAGGATGCAGATGGTTGATCTGCCAGTTAGCGATGACGAGTTGGAGGCTCGCCCTCGCCCTCTTGGGAGGGTAGCAGCCGCGGCGACAGCAGCAGCAGCAGCCAATGCGGCCTATGCAGCCGAGCTCGAGCGGGATGATGACGAGGATAGGGCCGAGGGTGTACCAGTGCCAGCTCCACAGCCTACACCAGCAGCACCACCATCTACCTCTACCACTGGACCATCTCAGCTTCCCTCCGACACCATGATGGGTATGATGATGGAGATCAGGGACACTCAGCGCGAGATGAGCCGCGACTTGGCGCAGTTGGCTCGCAGTCTCAGGGTCACACAGGATCAGGTGCACTGGCTCAGGGTTGCTTACGAGCGAGACTATGATATAGCAGACCATATTCCTCCAAGACCCCCTACCCCATGATTGTCCCTTTTATTTTCTTCTCTTTTGCATATGACTGTTTATATATATAACAGGGTAACTGTCCGGTTTGTGGACTGTACCCTGTAGCACTACTTCATTTTGATACTCATTTGTTTTTGTTTAATGGAAATTTTCATGTTTCACTTAACTAGTGTATGTGCACATGTTAAGTTTCATATTTAGAATAATACATTATTCTCTTTCTTAGTCAGTCTCAGGTATCAAACAATGCTTAGGGTGTGTTTGTATTAAGATTTTTAAAATTTCCTAACTCAGTTCATCGACTTAGTTAGGTGCAATATGGTCTGTGGACAGAGCCTGAGAGCTCTGATACCAAGTTGTCACACCCCAATTCCGATCCAACCAGAATGGTGTGAGTGCGCCATTGAACCAAAGGTTCACACCAGGATCTCGAATAGGCCGTGTCCGCTCATACAAACCATTACACATAACCACAATCAGAATATAAATATACAGCAGAAGACTTAAAATAGAATGAACTGAGTATCTATTGATAATTTAAATAAATATCCAATTATCCAAATTCAAACACATAAAATAATATCCATACATCCATTTAATCCAACCGAAAATAAATGAAAGAAATAAATAAATCCGATCAAAGGTATAAGCAAAAAGGGCACTCGCATGAAGCGTCATGCTCATCCGCACCTGCCTGTACACTCAAAGCAGCAACGTCATCATACGCCGGAGCGTTCACATAGTCATCAACAGTGTAACATGCATCAACATCTAAAACAATGTGTACACAAAGGGGTGAGCTCACAACTTAGCTCAGTAAGACAATCAGACAGTTTCACAATATTATGCATGCGTAACAATCAATTTTATGCTGTGGTCTGGTTTTAAGTTTGCAATTGTGCTATAGAAAGGTTTGGTGACCCCCGCACCTCTATACACGAGTGTGTGGCACCTCATGGATCACACCCCCATTGGCCCACATGCACCCATCATGGAATAGAGATAGAGCTAAGATACCCACATACCTCCCCTGATACTCTACCCATACCAGTACCTAAGCCCCTACTGGCCAGGGCTCGCAAACTGGGCCCGCAACTAACCAATCCTATATGTCATCAATGTATGCTCTATCCCAGCACAGCCGTCTACGGCATAGAGATAGAGCTAAGGCATTCCCACACCTCCCCTGATGCCCTATCCGCAACTAACCCACTAGGATGGATACAATACGCAGGTAGACCCTATCCCAATATAACTCCCTACGGCATAGAGATAGAGCTAAAGCATCGTGGACAAGCCAGCATCGACTCGGAGACCACAGTGCCACATAACAATGGCTGGGCCAACATCAATATCGGAGACCACCGTACCACAACCTTCCCCTGATGCCATACCCGTACCAAGCATGTTAAGACAAAATACTACAAAAAATGTGATAATGTGAAGAGCGATCCCAGGCCCATGCCCCACTCCACACACTAACGAAAACAACCACATGCCTAACAATCACATCCTATCAATGCATGAACAATAATAATACTGAAAGTAAAGGATGGCATGTGAATATGCACAAACAACACATCATATATATATTCAGGTTATTAACAAAAGTTTACTGTCCATTAATTATTGAGTTTAGGTCAGATTCCCTTACCTGACGCTCGTTCGATAACTTGCTCCACGTCGCAAGATCCAAACGATAAGTCACAAAGTCCTACAAGATTATTTGGGTTTCATTAGAATATATTGTTTAGGGTTTCATGTTGGTCGGAAACCAACATGGTTACAAAATACCCTCACAGAGCTGACCGGTGGCAACATACCGATCGTAGCTCTGTGGGGAAGACTGGCGACCGGTATGGTCAGCCGGTCCCCACAGACCAGCCTCCCGAGGGATACCGGTGGCAACATACCGGTCGCACTATGTGCAACCGGTATAGTCGATCGGTATGTCTCCGGAGTCGATCATCCTCCATGGATTTCCAAGGTTTCTCCTATCCATTCTAATTCTAAACTTGGAGTTAGAGTTATCCCCAACTCATTCAAGTCTCGTTTCAAAGAATATCATCTCGAAACTCGAATCTAGGGTTTGACGTAAACTTAGGGTTTATTGGCCAATTTAGGGTTTTAGATCAATACCTACTTTGCATGGTATTGATCCACCCACACAACTAACATAGGATAAGAGGAATAGTTAAAACACTTACCGTTGACTGGCGTAGCGCGAGCTTCGTCGAACGGTAATGACGACACCTTCTTCTTCTTCCTAGCTCCTTCTCCTTTCCAACCTCTTTCTTTTCTCTAGGGTTTGCGAGAGACAATGGAAAGGATTTGAGGAGGCTTAAGGATGTATTTATAGGCTAAAAATAGGGTTTAGTAACCCTACTTGGATTAGGAAACTTCTAGGATTTGAAATCAGGAAAATGGGACCCGCAGAGACCAATTTCCAGATCCCCGCACTTAGCTGCGCAAGCCATACCGGTCGACCGGTACCAAGACTGGTACCATCGACCGGTCAACATAAAATGATGACTATTTGGTCGTCTTTGGTCCGATTTCATACCTGTTTGTCATCTGCTTGCCCCATCTGGCCCGGTGATGATCGGAAGACTTGTCACGACACAAAACCAAGGTTTAGACCGGGTTTACGGAGTGCGGGTCTTACAGCCTCACCCCAACATCCCTCAATACGTCCATAGAGATAGAGCTAAGGCTCCCCGGCAGAGTCAGAAACTACACGGTCTGATTCCACCTCCCCTGATGCCCTATGACGTAATAGTTCTACTAAAGTAAAGGCGATACGACGATGTCAGTGGACAAGACTTGAGTAGAGATAGAGCTAGAGTCCGGTGACCAGGATGAACCATAGTGTCACATCCTCCCCCTGATGCTCTACTCGCATCAAGTACACTAACCACACGCATACATTCATACGCCTATTCCTAGCATCATCATCATCATCATGTTATAAATAAATCGAATTAAATATGCCTGAACATTAAAAGCAGGAATATTGGATGACATGTGAAATGCACAATACACGCATACAAGCATAGAATCATTCATGGCATTGGACTCAATAAACAAAAATAGTTTATTATTACCCAATTAGTTTAGGTCTGGTTTCCTCATCTTTGGTTGATCGTAGATCCTCGTCCAAGCTTTATGAATCACTTTTAAATCACTGAAAAACCTAATCAAGTTGATAGATTTTAATTAGAATTAATTCCCTTAAGTTTAGACTAACAGAAGCTGAGGGGTTGCAGGTGGGGTAGCACCTGGGGTCTCAGTTTCTGTGACCTCAGGGTGTACGATCGCAGGTGGGGTCAGACATACTTCGACCCTACATGCGCCCATACTCTCCCTGAAACTTTCCGAGGGCATGTGGTCGAACATGTGGGTCTTGTGGGGTTAGATATCATGTGACCCTACGTGCGACCACACGTGTTATGGTCGACCTTTCACTCTTAAGTCCATTCCTTCATGTTGGAATCCTTTGGCTTATCTTCATGGTCCTTCCTATGATTGTTCTATGGCTCAAAACTGTAATTTTTACACACTATCCATTGTCCACAATGATTTTCTCCATGGATTCCCTTGGAATTTGTCTATGGATGGATGATTTGGGTTTCTCCTAATCCTATCTTCTTCATAAACTATTCTAGCTCTCAATTTATGTAGGGATTTAGGTTCATCCCTTGGGTTTACTGAGATTCAGAGGTTTCTCTGAACTTCCTCTTCCTTGGTCTTCTTCTTCAATTTTTCTTCTCTTCCTTATCTTTTCTCTCTCTCAATTTCAATTGGAGTTCTAAAAGGAGTAAAGAGGCTAAGGGACGTCCTATTTATAGAGGAAAACCCTCCATAATATGCCCTAATGAGTTTAGAAAAGAGCCCCCTTCGAATTAAGAAGGTTTCTGAAATTCGGTTTCTGACTGTTTCCGTAGGGTCGGATGTAGGGTCGCAGAATCCATCGACCCTACATTTTTAAAACATCCAACCCCACGAACAAAAGTCATGGGTTGGACTCTTTTGAGGTGGGGTCGGTCATACCTGTTTAGGCATGCGACCATACACTCTCATTTGACTATTTTTGAGTTAAATTTCATACCTGGTCTTGTGGTTTCTTCACGCACTTGATCCACTTGGCTCAACCATGATAGGTAGACCTGGTACAAGGTGGTAAGACCGGTTAATTCGATACGGGTCTTACAACTCCCCCCCTCTTATAAAAAATTTTGTCCTCAAAATTTGCACATACCTTCTGAGTCGAAAAGGTGAGGATATTGCTTTCGCATAGCATTTTCTTCTTCCCATGTGATCTCTTCTATATCTCGGCTCCTCCAGGTGACCTTAACATAATAAATGTCACGATTTCATAGATGTTGAACCTTTCGACTGGTGATTTCAGTTGGTGCTACTTCAAATGTCAAATCATCAGTTAGATCTGGTGGATCCGCTGTCAAAATGTGTGTTGGATCTCTGACGTAGTTCTTCAATAATGAGATATGAAATACATCATACACACTTGACATAGATGGTGGTAGTGCTAACTGATAAGCCACCTTACCACGTTTAGCTAGAATCTCATACGGCCCGACATATCTCAGACTTAGCTTCCCTTTCTGTCCGAATCGTTTTAAACCTCGCATAGGTGATACTTTCAAGAATACCTTATCACCTACGACAAATTCAAGGTCTCTACGTCGAGTATCTGCATACTATTTCTGACGATTCAGAGCTGTTCTAACTCTTTCCTTAATAATGTCGACTACACGACAAGTCTCTTCAATAAATTCTAGTCCAACAATACTCCGTTCTCCAACTTCATTCCAAAATAGAGGAGTTCGACACTTCCTACCATACAGTGCTTCATAGGGTGACATTTGTATAGTAGCCTGATAGCTGTTGTTATAGGCGAACTCGATCAATGATAGTTTCTCATCCCATGATCCTTTGAAATCAAAAACACAAGCTCGAAGCATGTCTTCTAAGATCTGAATGGTACGCTCCGACTGTCCGTCTGTCTGAGGATGGAATGCAGTACTGAATTTCAACGTTGTACCCATAGCCTTCTGTAATCCTTCCCAAAACTTTGAGGTAAAGCGTGGGTCTCTATTGGACACAATGCTTTCAGGTACACCATGTAATCTGACAATATTATCCACATATAGCTCGGCTAACCTCTCCAGGGTATACTGTGGTTGTATAGCTATAAAGCAAGCTGTCTTAGTCAGACGATCTACAATCACCCAGACCACGTCAACTACTCGGGGAGTTAATGATAACCCGGTGACGAAGTCCATAGTGATGCAGTCCCATTTCCATGCTGGTTCTGGCAGTGGCTGCAATAATCCTGCAGGACTTTGCCGTTCAGCCTTCACCCTCTGAACAAATTAGGCATTGAGACACGAATTTAGCTACATCTGCTTTCATTCCTCTCCACCAATATAATTTCTTCAAATCATGATACATCATGGTACTTCCAGGATGTACCGAATAAACGGTGGTGTGAGCTTCCTTCATTAGTCTGTGTCTAATGTTTGAGTTTTTTGTTTCAGGAACACATACTCTTCCTTTGTACTTTAGTACCTTCTCATCGTCCAACGTGAACTCAGAAATAGTTTTACCTTTTTCGATGTCTTCTTGTACCGTTCTCAGATAAGGGTCTGATTTAATAGCGGCTTTCACTTCATCAATTATATCAGGTACAATTTTCAATGTTGCGAACATATTTGAAAATCGATGAATAAAACCTGGGTTGATTGATCCATCCGGTGCATCTACCACGAACTGCTCATTACCATGATGGAATACTTTTCCTGTAACACACATTGCCACAGTCGTGTTAACCTCTCCTTGAAATTTTATCATTGCCTTTCTGCTTAGCACATTAGAAACTACATTAGCTTTTCCTGGATGATACTGGATATCGCAATCATAATCCTTCAATAATTCCAGCCATCTTCTTTGTCTCATGTTCAACTCCTTCTGATTAAAAAGATAAGTGAGACTCTTATGATCTGATTTAATCTGAAATTTCTCTCCGTACAAATAATATCTCCATATCTTGATAGCATGTACTACTCCTGCTAATTCCAAGTCATGAGTGAGATAGTTCTTCTCATGTGTCTTTAGTTGTCTTGAGGCATACAGAACTACTTGTTCTCCTTGCATAAGTACACATTTTAAACCCAATCCAAATGGATCTGTATACAAGGTAAATGGTTGTCCTGGAATAGGAATAGTTAAGATGGGAGCAGATATCAATCTAGCCTTCAATGTTTGGAAACTTTTCTCACATTTGTTGGTCCAAACAAACTTTTCTCCTTTCTTAGTCAAACTGGTGAGAGGTACGGAAATTCTGGAATAGTCTTCCATGAATCATCGATAATACCCAGCTAGACCTAGGAAAATTCTAATTTCTGCAATACTCTTAGGTGCTTCCCATTTCACAATGGCTTCAATCTTGTTAGGATCCACTTTAATTCCCTCAGCGGATACAACATGGCCTAAGAAAGCAACCTCATTTAGCCAAAACTCACACTTTGTAAATTTGGCGTAAAACTTCTCTTTTCTTAGTCGCTGCAGAGCGGCTCTTAGATTCATGACATGAGTTTTCTTGTCCTTGGAGTAGACTAATATATCATCAATAAACATAATGACTGACGTATCTAACAAATCATGGAATACCCTATTTATGAGTTCCATAAAAGTTGCGGGTGCGTTAGTCAATCCAAAAGACATGACTAAAAATTCATAGTGTCCATATCTTGTTCTGAATGCTGTCTTTGGAATATCGCCTTTCTTAATCTTCAACTGATGGTATCCTGACCGAAGATCAATCTTGGAGAACACCTTGGCACCTTGCAACTGATCGAACAAGTCATCGATCCGAGGCAACGGATATCGATTCTTGATTGTAAGCTTATTCAATTCCCGGTAGTCTATACACAGTCGAACACTACCGTCTTTTTTCTTCACAAACAATACTAGCGCTCCCCATGGTGATATGCTAGGTTTGATATAACCCTTGTCCAGTAATTCCTGTAACTGTACCATTAGTTCCTTCAGTTCAGTAGGAGCCATTCGATAGGGTGCTTTAGATACTGGTGCGGCTCTGGGTATAAGATCTATAATGAACTCTGTCGCTCGGTTGGGTGGTAGTCTTGGTAGTTACTCAGGAAATACATCTGGAAAGTCATGCACAACATCAATATCCTCCATTCGTGGTGCTTCCTTGGTAAGATCGACCACGGATACTAGATACCCAACTCCTCCTTTCTCGAGGCATTTTCTAGCCTTTAATGCAGAGAGGATGAGTTTTCGTTTACGGAGAAGTTTGGTTCCCGCAAAACTAAACTCTGCTCCTTCCTTGTCTTTAAATGTCAGCTTCTTTTATGCACATAATAGGTTTGCAGAATGCCGAGCTATCCAATCCATTCCTAAGATAACATTAAAGTCTGCCATTTCGAGTTGAATCAGGGTTGCATCCAAAATCATCTCGTCGATAAGAACTGAACATGGTCCATAACATTTTTTAATTCCACTTCTAATCCCATAGGTGATCGTATAAGCAATTTGTAGTCTAAACATCTGAGGGGCAGATTTAGCTTCTTTCCAAATGACACAGATATAAAAGAATGAGTAGCTCCAGAATCAAAGAGTACTCTAGCGGGTATGCCATTAAAAGGTACGATACCTGTGATTTGTTTTAATTTAGTCTACATGTTCACAGAAGGTAATACAAAATGAAAGGTTCAGGTCATACCTGTGACCACATCAGGCGATGCGGCAGCATCTTCAGATGTAACTGCATAAACATTTCCTTGCTGTAGCTGCTTCCTGGGCTTAGGACACTCCTTTGAATAATGTCCTATTTGATTACAGTTAAAGCATTTTACTCCTTCATTATTTTGCTTTTGTTGCGGTTGGGCCGCTGGAGTAGTCTTGGCTGCAGCATTAAAGACTTAAGTACGGAAGGGTTTAAATGTTTTTGTGTTCCCTCCATTGTATGAATTTTCGTTAGGCCTTTTTATACCTCTATTCTAAGCAAAGTAGCTCTCCCTCTGGCTCGACTCTATCACTCGAGCAATCTGTACTGCTTCATTGTAGACTTTCTTTTCTAGTAGTAGAACATGCTCACGAATGGTTCCTCTAAGTCCCATGACGAACCTTCGGGTCTTAGTATTTTCCTCTTGCATGCTAGAGGGTGCAAAGAAAAACAGCTCTTCATAACGCTGTTGGTATGCATCCACAGTCATCTGTCCCTGATATAAACTCAGGAACTCTCTCTCCATAGCATCTCTGAAACTTCTGGAAAAAGTATTTCTCAAAGAATGCCTCTTTATAGATAGCCCAGGTCAATTGGTGCTTTGTTAATAGATATGTCCGGGTAGACTTCCACCAGTGGTGTGTATTGCCCTTCAGCATAAATGTGGCGCACAACACTTTTTCTTCCTCATTAACTGTCATCATCATAAAATTCCTTTCCATCTTGTCGATCCAATGAGCTGGCCACAAAGGATCTGTTGGCTTGCCATTATATTTTTTTGGTTTTATTTTCAGGAAACACTCGATCAGTCGAGAGTGGTCCAACTGATACTGAGCATAGGCCCCGTACATAGGTGGTTGATACTGGTAACTGCCTTGAGCTAACTCAGGGTTCTGTACTGGAGCTTGCACAACTGGCATTTGAGGTGCGTGGGGTACCGTATTGCTTCCCCCTGGTACTGTGCTAGCTTGTCCAGCTAGCATAGGTGTAGTATGTGCAGCTGCAAAAACCATTCCTATAGTAGCTTGCATATTGGCTTGCACCTGCTGTATTTGCTGCAGCTATTGTGACAGGTTCATTACTGCTGTAGCCAAATCTGTAGGTGGGGCTGGCAAGTTTGTAGGATTTTCTTGGCCATTAGCTCTTGGCGGTGCCACATTCGGATTCTCTTGTACTTCAGGAATTTCATGGCTAGTTTCCTCCACAGGTGGTGGTGGTGGAATTGGGTTACGTCCTCGTCTGGTTACTCTTCGCCCAGCCATTTCCTGTTCCGGCAGTGGTAATGTTTGAAAAAAAAATCATAGAACATATGAGGAAATCATAATATACACCATCCCCATGTTAAAATCCATCTAATCAATGTAAAATTCCAATTTCCAAGTCATTCAAACAAAATACTATATTTTCCATCGTAGGGTTGGTAGGGTCGCTCTATGTTCGACCCAGGGTATGCGACCGCACAAAACCCTGTCAGCTCACCGAGAGCCTAGGGTCGGTCGTAGGGTTGGTATATGTCCGACCCTAGGTCCGACCACACGATGTCTATCAGATCACCGAGAGCCTAGAGTCGATGGTAGGGTCGGTCGTAGGGTCGCATATTTTTTCAAATTTTGCGACCGCACGACCCAGAATTAGGTTTTTAAACCCAATTTTGGAGTCATTTCTCACTCTTTCTTCTTTCCTCCAACTCAACTCGCTTCCCCTGAGTTGCTACAGTATCGACCCCTAGTGTTCGGTAATTATTTCTTCCATTCACGACTTCCGTTCCTTTCCTTCAGTTATGCTCTCTACTGTTTCTCATTCTTAGGCTTTCAAAACTAGGTTTTTCTCCATTTACATTGTTTTCTTCAAATTAAACTTTTTCTAACCGTAAAAATTTGATTTTTATTGAGGGCTTTTGCTATTGGCCACCCAATGGATGAAAGCCCTCAAGAGAATTTGAGTTTCATCGGTTGGTTTTTGAGAAACTTAAAATTTTCCTCTTTTGACCTAATTTTCGGGATTTTTCCAATTTGTTGAAATTTCTTCAAATTCGATCTTCCTAGATTAAATTTCCAATTGTATGAGCTTTGCAGGATGATTTGAAACATATGTAAGTCCTCCTGCCCAGCTGTTTGGGTGAAAAGTGAAGCTTTTGGCCAAATCATGCCGTTTTAATGCCAAAATTTTGAGTTTTTCACCATATCTAATATCTTGTTTATTTTTCTGTGTCTTCACAGATAGCATGGCTCATACTAAGGTTCCCAGAGCTCATGGTCCCATTCGTTTCCGCTCTAACGAGGCAGAGGCTCAGTATGCTCGTTATGAGCGTAAGAAGGTAGAAGGGGGTCGCTATGTAAACTTGGCTAGTCTAGCCTTGTTTAACGTAGATGGTGCCTTCGGTGACATGGGTTGGCTTCCCGTGATCACATGTAAGGCTTGTTGTACCTGTCCTGCTTTGGTGAAGCAGTTCTATTGCAACCTCCAGGTAGTGGGTGATCGAAATGTTACAGAGAGGGGTAGAGAGCTCAGGATCACCAGCTATGTAAAAGGGGTGGAAGTTTCCTTTAACTGCCAGCAGTTGGTTGATCTCCTAGGCATATCAAATAACGGCCCCTTGGTGTACTGTGCTCCTAAGGAACCCCAGTTCCTATGCTTGATGATGTGTGCTGAGATTGATAGCCAGCTTCTTAGAGGTGATCGCTGGGAGATGAAGTTAATCAACCCACGGCCAAAGCCTTGGGTGTATTGCAAGATCATTCAGCACAACCTGATTCCCCAGAGTGGCCATATGATAGGATTTCTCAGTTGACCCAGTATGTCTTGTACTACATTTGCACTAGGCAGCCGGTCTGCCTTCCATACATTATTATTCGGACGATGATCCGTGCTACGACGCCTGGTCATATAGGCAACCTGTCCTACGGACGTCTAATCACTACTCTGCTCACACGCCTACACGTTGACTTATTGGATGAGAGGATTCATGAGGATACTTTCTCCTCTGACCTAGACTGGGAGGCCATCTACAGGATGGGGATGCAAGACGCGCAGGTCAGTGACGATGAGAGGAACGCTCTGGTACGTCCCCGCACTAGGTTCGAGATAGCAGACGCTGAGGCGGCAGCAGCAGTAGGAGTCCATGGGGGTGATGCTGAGGATGATGATCGTATGTTCATGGATGTAGACACCATACCTCCTCCATCACCACTACATTCCACTGGAGCTGGCCCTTCTCGGGTTCCTCCTCACTCAGTTGGTCCTTCGCACCCACCACCAGATGATGTGATGGGGTTGCTGCGTGACATTAGGGAGGCCCAGCTCACGTCTGATCAGCGGATGGCCGAGCTGGCAGCTAGTCTCTAGGTGACCCAGACTCAGGTAGCCTGGCTGACTAGAGTGTATGCTGAGGACTATGACTGAGATCATGAGGCACCTCCTCCTCCAGCACCTCCAGCTCCATGATGCATATTTTCTTTTTGTTTTTCTTTGTACTACAGAGTAACTGTCTGTATTGTGAACTGTACTCTGATTTGGATATGTATATACATTGCTTTTTATTTGATGTATATATGAAACTTGTTTCTCCTTTTATATATGCATTATTCTCTTTCTTAATTTTGTCTCATACAACACAGGTGCTTATTAGTGTGTTATTATTACAGCTTTTAAATTTTATCCTAACTCAGTTCATGAACTTTTTGTGGAAGTACATCGGTTTAATAGGCAGGGCCCGAGAGCTCCGATACCAAGTTGTCACACCCCAATTCTGCACCAACCAGAATGGTGTGATGAACCATCAATAAACCAATGGTTCAACCAGGATCTCGTATAGGCTGTGTCCGTTTGCTTAAACGGTACACATCTACAACCATAATCAGAGTAATAAACAATAGCGGAAGTCTTTATACTAATGAACTGAGAGTCTAACAGTGGTAACATAAATAAATTATCCAATTATCTTTAAAAGACTAAGACATGAAATAAAATAATTTAATCAATTACATCGTCTGAATAATTCAAATAAAAATCTAATCGAAGACGCATGAGTTGCACTCGCACGACGAATCATGCGAATCCATCATAACTTCTGCATCCATCGCCGCAGCATGCCCGTACACTGGAGCATTCATATAGTCTTCTACTGTGGTACCTGCATCATCAACTAAAAATATTCGACGTCGAAAGGGTGAGCACACATCATGGCTCAGTGAGCAAACAAAACAATGCAACAAACATATGCATGCATTCAATTCATATCTTTGGTCTGGTTCATAAGTTTGCAATGTGCAATAAAAAGGATAGGTGGCCGCCGCACCTCTATATACGAGTGTGTGAAGCCGTCCAATGGATCAAACACCATTTCCGTCCCACATGCACCCACCATGGAATAGGGATAGAGCTAAAGTGCTTAGGACTGCACCGCATCACACATCCCCTGATGCCCTACCCATACCAACACGTAAGCCCCTATTGGCGAGGGCTTGCAAACTGGGCTCGCAACTAACCAATCCTAACGTCAAATAGTGTATCAAAGGCCTCACCCCAACATCCCTTAATACATCTATAAAGATAGAACTAAGGTCCCCCGGCAGAGTCAGAGACTATACGGTCCGATTCCACCTCCCCTAATGCCCTACGACGTAATAGTTCGACTAAAGTAATGGCGATACGATGATGTCAGTGGACAAGACTTGAGTAGAGATAGAGCTAGAGTTTGGTGACTAGGATGAACCAGTGTCACGTCCTCCCCCTGATGCTCCACTCGCATCAAGTACACTAACCACACACATACATTCATATGCATATTCCTAGCATCATCATCATCATCATGTCATAAATAAACCGAATTAAATATGCATGAACATTAAAAGCAAAAATATTGGATGACATGTGAAATGCACAATACACGCATACAAGCATATAATCATTCATGGCATTGGACTCAATAAACAAAAATAGTTTATTATTACCCAATTAGTTTAGGTCTTGTTCCCTCATCTTTGGTTGATCGTATATCCTCGTCCAAGCTTTATGAATCACTTTTAAATCACTGAAAAACCTAATCAAGTTGATAGATTTTAATTAGAATTAATTCCCTTAAGTTTAGACTAACAGAAGCTGAGGGGTCGCAGGTGGGGTAGCACCTGGCGTCTTAGTTTCTGCGACCTCAGGGTGTACGGTCGCAGGTGGGGTCGGACATACTTTGACCCTACGTGCGCCCACACCCTCCCTGGAACTTTCCGAGGGCATGTAGTCGAACATGTAGGCCTCGTGGGGTCGGATATCATGCGACCCTACGTGCGACCACACGTGTTATGGTCAACCTTTCACTCTTAAGTCCATTCCTTCATGTTGGAATCCTTTAGCTTATCTTCATGGTCCTTCCTATGATTGTTTTATGGCTCAAAACTACAATTTTTACACACTATCCATTGTCCACAATGATTTTCTCCATGGATTCCCTTAGAATTTGTCTATGGATGGATGATTTGGGTTTCTCCTAATCCTATCTTCTTCACAAACTATTTTAGGCTCTCAATTCATGTAGGGATTTAGGTTCATACCTTGGGTTTACTGAGATTCAGAGGTTTCTCTGAACTTCCTCTTCCTTGGTCTTCTTCTTCAATTTTCCTTCTCTTCCTTCTCTTCTCTTTCTCTCACTTTCAATTGGAGTTCTAAAAGGATGAAAGAGGCTAAGGGACGTCCTATTTATAGAGGAAAACCCTCCATAATATGCCCTAATGAGTTTAGGAAAGACCCCCTTCGAATTCAAAAGATTTCCTAAATTCGGTTTCTGACTGTTTTCGTAGGGTCGGATGTAGGGTCGCAGAATCTGTCGACCCTACATTTTTAATACATCCGACCCCATGACCAAAAGTCATGGGTTGGACTCTTTTGAGGTGGGGTCGGTCATACCTATTTAGGAATGCGACCATACACTCATATTTAACTGTTTTTGAGTTAAATTTCATACCTGGTCTTGTGATTTCTTCATGCACTTGGTCCACTTAGCTCAACCATGATAGGTAGACCTGGAACAAGGTGGTAAGACCGGTTAGTTCGATACGGGTCTTACAACATGGGTCTACCATTGATAGAGTATTTGGTTGTTTATGTAGAATGGGTTTATCTTACCGAGAAGATCTCATTTTATTGGCTTGAGAAATGAAGGGCTTATAGGAACCTTGGGAAGCCGTCGGATGTAATAAACGACAGATGAGAGTTTCAGCCAGATTCATGTATTTATACATAAAATGATGACATGATCAAGAGATACAATGCCATAAAAACTGATAATCAAAAGAAGGGCTTGTGATAGAGACTCCTTGAAAAGCCGTCAGATTGATAGACGGGAGAGAGAGTCTAATGCTGATGAGAAATCTTTCTTTGATGATGAAGAAGTGATGAGATCGTCTCCGGTATAAGCGGGATGTAATTGGCCAAAATCAAAAGTTCGGTCCAACATGCTGTGAATCTTGAAGAATGATCGCACTTGCTATTAGGCTTTGATTGGAACTACCATCCTCTTGAAGTGAGAGGGACAATTGGCTTACTGTCGAGCTCCAATGCCATTCAACATCTTACTATTTTCTTTTCTTTTTTTCCTCTTTTTTTTTTGGATGTGGAGGCCACATAATGCAGTGTTTCGCTTGATCGCAAAGTTGAATCATGACTTTCAATATTGGATTTGAATCTTCTTCTTCCAAACATTTTCAATCAGATAGAGCATCTTTGCCCAGTTAGTACTCTGATCTTCTGTAAACTTTATGAACATTTGTGACTGCCCATCTAGTATCTGATTTTATCTGAATGGTGAATCCATATGTTGTCCTCTGGAAGTTAATCATCGCTTTCTGTCTGATGTGACTACTCCCATTATTGAGGTAGATAAAACATAGGCTTGAATTTTCTTTTTCTTTCTTTTTATTTTTTATTTTTTTGGTATTCTTATGACCTCATTCTTTGATTTTGGGATTGATCATTCATCTTGTATCTCTTGCTTGTAGATGATCTACTTTGTAAGAACTTTGAAATTTCTATCCTTTTGGTGGCACATCTGTCCTCCACTCATTTGTACTGACTAGCTGACCTGCTGATATGATCTGTTACTATCTAATGCTTTCCTTGGAATCTTTTCATAGGTAAAACAAATGGCAACTTCTCCAATACATGTTTCTTAAGAGTAATCTTGTGTCTCCCAATTGATCATTTAAAGTTTTCCCAGACGGGTTGGACCTTTCTTTCTTAAGAGGCCAGGTGGCGTAGAAGTTCAAGAGACAGCTCATCGTTTCAATCATCTTCAGGGTCAAAATTGACTGCGCACGTAGAATAGGAGGATGTATGAAACTGGGAGGAAATATATGGAAGAGACAAAGCACAGAGTTTGAAATCCCAAATGAGGTGATTTCTTTTTACTTACAGGGCAAATTGGACTAAACTTGTCAACAAGCATATCAATCTTGGACCTAGACATGGATGACCTATCGAATACCGATAATAAAAAGTTGAAACAACTAGTTTATCTAAGCGGCTCCAGTTGGGCATAACAACTTCAACGACCACCTTCAGTCATTGTGGGAATAAATCTTCCTTCAGACCTTTAACAGCAGGACTCATCATGCCCCTCTATAAATAGGTGCAAGATGCCTACCTTTTAGGGTTTCATACAATTCTTACTTTTTTTTTTTCCAGTTTGGGATCAATTCATAACCGGACTATTGCTTTTTAAGCTCAAGGTTACTCTGGTTTATGCCCCAGTTTGGGGTTCAGTGGATTCATCAATGGACTACTTCTAGTTGAGTTCATAATCATTCTAGCCTATGCCCCAGCTTGGGGAGCATGGGGTATCGCCATTGCACTACACCATTTTGAGTCCAAGATTATACTAGTTTATGCTTCGGCTTAGGGGGTTCAATGGATTTTTCATTAAACCACTCTCAATTTGGGTCTAAGGTCAATTTGGTCCATGCCCCAGTTTAGGGCATAATGGCTTTCCTCATTAGACCACACTCAATTTGGGTCCAAGGTCAATCTGGTTCATGACCAGTTCAGGGGTCAATGGCTTTCCTCATTAGACCGCACTCAATTCGGGTCCAACGTCAATTTGGTTCATGACCAACTTAGGGCTTAAGGGCTTTCCTCATTGGACCGCACTCAATTTGAGTCCAAGGTCAATTTGGTTCATGCCCAACTTAGGGCTCAAGGGCTTTCCTCATTGAACCATACCCAATTCAGGCCCAAGGTTAATCCGGTTTATGCCCCAGTTCAGGGGTCATTTGCTTTCCTCATTGGACCGCACTCAATTTGGGTCCAAGTTCAATCTGGTTCATGCCCTAGTTTATGGGTTAGGGGTTTCATCATTGGACCATTCCCTAGCCATGATTCTGGTTCTTATCTTAGCCTGGGGCATATCGGATCTCATCTTTGGTCTACCTTACTGCTCGGGAAAATTCTATTTCCTCTCTTTGAACAATGAGAAATATGAGGGCAACTCTTTGGATTCTGGCATTTCCTCGGCCAATGGGGCAAAAATGCCCATGATGGGATAGCACTATTATAGCTGAAGGTTCATGGTTTTCGACGACTCCAAGATCTGGAACTGATCTTTATTGACAGGCAATGAGGAATGCTTTTCATTCGCCATTCCCGACGAGCGATCTTAACTTGTAGCACTGGGCTATAATGGACATGGATCAGGCTCTAATTGACAGAGCCAGAGATTGGTTTTGAATCAGTCTCCGATTGATAGAGACAAGGTTAACTTTGAACTGGTCTCCGATTAATAGAGATAGGGTTGACTTTGAACTGGTCTTTGATTAATATAGATTAAGATTGACTTTGAATTAGTCTCTGATTAATAGAGATCAAGAATGAGAGTCATGGACTAGGCTATAATTGCTAGAGTCAAGGATTGCTTGAGCTGGGCTCTGATTGATAGAGGCCAAGGATGACAATCATGGATTGGACTCTAATTGCTAGAGATGATGGATTGATTGAGTTGAAATGATTGAAACTCTCTTTGATTCCTTTATGAAGTGGAACGTGGAACAGAGGTAAGGGTTGAACAGGCCTAGAGGCTAACTCATGCTCACATTGAGTTCATATGAATGGAACCTTTCTTAGTTCCAACATGAATCGGAACCTGAACTGGAGTGGACGGTTGGACAAGCCTAGAGGCTAATTAAATTCAAATGAATGAAACTCTTCTTAGTTCCAACATGAATCAGAACTTGAACCACAGTTGATGGTTGGATAAGCCTAGTGGCTAATGAATTCAGATGAATGGGCTTCTTCTTAGTTCCAACATGAATCAGAACCTGAACCAAAGTTGATGGTTGGACAGGCCTAGTGGCTAAATGAATTCATATGAATGGAACTCTTCTTAGTTTCAACATGAATCAGAACCCTAACCAAAGTTGATGGTTGGCTAAGCCTAGTGGCTAATTAAATTCAGATGAATGGAACTCTTCTTAGTTCCAACATCAATCAGAACCCTAACCAAAGTTGATGGTTGGCTAAGCCTAGTGGCTAATTGAATTCAGATGAATGCAACTTTTCCTAGTTCTGACATGAATCAGAACCTTAAACAAAGTTGATGGTTGGATAAGCCTAGTGGCTAATTGAATTCAGATAAATGGAACTCTTTCTAGTTCCGACATGAATCAGAACCCTAACCAAAGTTGATGGTTAGATAAGCCTAGTGGCTAAATGAATTCAGATGAATGGAACTTTTCCTAGTTCCGACATGAACCAGAACCTAAACAGGAGGATAAGGGTGAAAAAGCCTAAGGGCTGAATGCCTCCTTCATTCTAGCATGATCATGAAGTGATGATTGAACCTGCCTAAGGGTTAAACCTTTCTTTAATTTTGAGATGAATCGAAAATGGTGGTTGAATCTGGAGCTGAATATTTCTTTGATTCTGAGATGAACTGGATGTGATTGAATATGCCTAGGGGCTGATCTTTCCTTAATTCAAAGGTGAATAGGGAACAATGATTGGATTTGCCTAGGGGCTGAATCTCTCCTTAATTTATAGGTGAATCGAGAACGGTGATTGGATTTGCTTAGAGGCTGAATTTCTCTTTAATTCAAAGGTGAGTTGAGAACAGCGATTGGATTTGCCTAGGGGCTGAATCTCTCCTTAATTTAGAGATGAATCGAGAACTATGATTGGAATTGCCTAGGGGCTGAATCTTTCCTTAATTCTGAGGTAAATAGGGAATAATGATTGGATTTGCCTAGGGGCTGAATCTGTCCTTAATTCAAAGGTGAGTTGAGAATAGTGATTGGATTTGCTTAGGGGCTGAATCTCTCCTTAATTCAGAGATGAATCGAGACCTATGATTGGATTTGCTTAGGGGCTGAATCTTTCCTTAATTCTAATGTAAATAAGGAACAATGATTGGATTTGCCTAGGGGCTGAATCTTTCCTTAATTCTGAGATGAATCGAGAACTATGATTGGATTTGCCTAGGGGCTATCTTTCCTTAATTCAGAGATGAATCGAGAACTATAATTGGATTTGCCTAGGGACTAAATCTCTCCTTAATCTAGGGGTGCATTGAGAAGAGTGATTGGATTTGCCTAGGGACTGGATCTTTCCTTAATTTAGAGATGAATCAAGAACTATAATTGGATTTGCCTAGGGACTGAATCTCTCCTTAATCCAGGGGTGCATTGAGAACAGTGATTGGATTTGCCTAGGGGCTGAATCTCTCCTTAATTCTGAGATGAGTCGAGAAATATAATTGGATTTGCCTAGGGGCTGAACTATCCTTAATCCAGGGGTGTATTGAGAATAGTGATTGGATTTACCTAGGGCCTGAATCTCTCCTTATTTCAGAGGAGAATGGAGAAAGGGTGATTGGATTTACCAAGGGATTGAAATTCTCCTTAATTCTAAGGTGCATCGAGAACGGTAATTAGATTTTCCTGGGGGCTGAATCTCTCCTTAATTCTGAGATGAATTGAATATGATATTTGAGTAAGCCCAAGGATTAACTGTACGAGAATATTGTAAACTTTTTCAGGTATAGGTGCTTGTCGTTGCCTAAACTGAATGTTCTATTGGATCAGATTGGCTGAGTTACTGATTGTGTTCCCAAATCTGGTTGCCTTCTTTCTTAAAAAATTTGATGTTCAATCAAGATCTAGATTCATGACTTTCATTGATTCATTTAGAAAGATAACATAGATGGATCTCAAGGTGGGAGATCAAGGCAATTCCCTAGTTGTAGGGGCCTTTCACCCTAAAAGGGTGGATATAGTTGCAGATTGATTCTCTTTTCCAAAGGCATTGAAACCCAATGGAGAAATATCAAGATTTTAGACATCTAGAGGAGTGGAAGAAGTCACATGCACAATCAAAGATGACTCAACCAAACAAGAGTTAGCTCCTTCATAAGGGTGATCGGGTAAACATTATCCAAGTCAATTTAATTGAATTTGATTAAGCCATGTGTTTAGTCTTGGGACCTCATGATTCCAAAATGGATAATCAGTGGTACTAAGGTCTGGCCAATTGGATTACCGAATTCGATGAAATTGAAATGGATATATTAATCTGTCATCCTTATTAGGGATGGTTAGAAAAAGTGGTTCATGGATGAACAAATTAGTAAATTTCTTCTTGACCATAGTATCTGTCTTGACAGGGATTTTCTGTTCGTTTTTCAAAATTGACGTGTTAACAATGAGAGATTCGATACATCGAGCTTACTTAATGGAGGGTGTATAGTGACCGTCTACTATGATGTAGAACAGGTGTATACATACCACATACTCCCAATGGGTGAGAGTTCAAGATGCTCATCGTGTAGATTCTAACATGTTGACCAATCGAGGACAAAAACGGGTAGAACTTCGACGTTTCGAACATGGATGTCATGGTTAAGCAGATTTTACTGGGTTGGTTCAGGGATGAACCAAAAATAACAAACATTGGGCTACAATCTGGGTTAGGACAGAAAAGGCCACCTTGACAAGGACGGGGTAGCCTATCACCGAATGCACGATGAATAATGGGACCCCAATCCCTTTATATACTATGTTGCAAGAATCAAGCGACGTGGGGTAGCATAACGCATTCTCAGGTGGACCTAAGAAACGCTCGTTAGAGGCTGCTCGCCGGTCGTGATTTCAAAAAGTACAGGCCAAGGTTGTGTGTTTCGCCTAGCGGGCTGCCCCATATGCATGGGACCCGGTTCGACTACTCGCACGAATGTGTGACTGAACCCATTCCCCCCGAAAGCAATATTATACAAGCATAAATATAGTATCCTAAAAGCTAGCATCCAATTCACACAAGAAAAGTTTTCATTTAGGAATTTGACGTTTATATCCCCAGCGGAGTCGCCACTATGAGGACAAAGATGGAAATTTTAGAAGTTGCCACCTAGATTAAGGTCTAGGACCTTAAAAATGTGAAATCTCACCCTAAGGTAAGACTTCAATTGACTCATGACCCTTAGATTAGATTTTTGGTCCATCAGAGATTGGGTAAGCGTCAGGTTACGGTTATGGGAAGGGGTTAGGCACCCAAACCGACTGATCGAAATCGGTCTCCTATACCTTTCCTATGCTAGACTCTATCTATTAAACTGAACCAAACCAAGTGGTTTGATATCATTGAACTGAATCTGTGTCCATCAGATTGCCTACGTATCATGAAATTATTTCAAAAATCAGGTTTACCATCGTAGTTCAGGTGTGATTAAAGTTTATGGCTGTGATTTATGCTTGTGTATGATTAAGTTCTTTGTTCAGTTGAAGTTTATGCTTGAAAAGATGAAAAACCCTATGGGTTAGGATCTGGATAGTCCATGCGAACTGATAGATAGCCCTAGTGGATATATGGATAACCCTTTCTGGGTCAAAATATGGATAACCCTTTCTGTGTTGGAATGTGGATCACCCTATTTGGGTTGAAATGTGGATAACCCTTTTTGGGTTGAAATGTGGATGGATATCCTAGTGGATTTATGAATAGTCCGAGTGGACTAAGGTGTGGATCCAAATTTGGGATTCTCCCAAATAGCCTACGTATCCTAGGGTTTGCCCTAGGAATCATAATCCGCGTAGTTCGGGATTGATGGGATAACCTGTTCTAGTTTAGAATGTGAGAACCTATTCTAGGTTTAGGGTTTAGAACCTATTCCAGGTTTAGGGTTTACTGAGAGGTCCTGAATTACCCTTTTCATCCTAAGTTGTAATTTTGGAAAGTTTGGCAAAGCATTCTCTTTCTTTATTAAATTTTTTTATTTCCATTATGACCTTCCCAAGAATGTAGGTGCCTAAATGCACGTCCCCACACCTAATATGTTTGCTAGGTGTACAGGTATGGCCGTTCGAGTAGGGTGTTGCATAAATTAAATTATTACCAAAAATAGAATATTCTAAGCATGACATGTATGATATTTATGGTAACTATCACAACATATAGTAAGATTATGAAAATCTCCCTAATATGGCATGCATTGCAAATAAGGCAAGAACCTAATATGGTATGATCTAATATGCTAATCTAAGCATGGCAAGACCAAATATGGCAAGATCTGAGATGCATCTATATATCAATATGGTAAATACCAATCATAGAATGCAAATATGACATGATTTTTTTTTCAAAAAGGATAAGATCTTATATGCTATTTTCTAAGCATAGTAAGATTTAAAAATGGTAATTATTAAGATTTTACTAAATATGGTAAAAAAATATATTTATTCTAACAAATATAACAACACATGGAATATGACAAATATGGTATTCACAATCCAAATAAAGCATATGAATGCTCCAAATATAGCCATTTATCCAAATATGACAGAATTTGCTCAAACAACCAATTTACATGTTACAATAAATGAGACATCAATGAAACTTTTTTTTTTGAAAAGTGCAAAATTATTAAAAAATATGTTCAATGTTCTTTGAAAATTTTTAATTTTTATAAAGACATTTGGAAAGATTAATGACTCAAAACTGTCAAAATTGTGACACAAGATTTCAGATAATGGACAAAGCTATGAATTGCATTCAGATTCTGTCACATTACACAAGAATGACCATAAGTAGGTCTTCTGCAACTCAAATCATGCTCAACTATTTTTCATAGAAAGATATCTTAATATATTATATTTCATATGAAGGAGTCAAATCCCAACAGAGAGCAAAAAATAGATCAAAGATATGCCCTAAGACCAGACATGGGCACTGGTCAAATCTGTTCCAGATTTTTAACCAATTGCACCATAAATTCCAAATAAAATTTTATACTTAATGAAAATTAAATCCAGACATATGTCTATGTAGATAACTATCTGATCTAAAATCTCATCTAGAAAAACAAGTTAAAACAGCATATTTTCTATGTAAAAAATGATTCTTTTCAATCATGCAAATCAGTACATCCTGATAGATTCAAAGTCAGAGAACTATGTACTTAAAAATTGATATCAATTCAATAAAAAAATTAAAAAAATATGAAACCAATGCCAGTTTTGAGAAGACTTTCATATCTAAAAAGTTCATATGAAGCTGATTTCCTGATTATGGTCATAAGACCCTTGTCTAAAGACTTTCTGATTGGGGATTGCATTACATCCGAGTAAAACAGCAATGTCAAAGACGAATTGTTTGATATATTTTTTCAATTCCAAATGAAACAAAATTTTTAGGGTAGTCTTCTAACATATCAGAGAGACTCCCATAAATATTTGGGCTTCAAAATTTAAGAAAAACTACATGTGATGAACGTCCTAAGTTTGAATCCTAATTCTGAAAATTTTATATTAGAAAACCAATTTATGAAACTTGCAAAAAAATCAAACATCATCATATAGCATTCAAAACTTCATCATTGAATAGCTTAGACAAATTATCATTCATGAAAAATGCTAGACATAGGCATCCTAACATTAATAAGCATGTAATAGAGCATTCTTGATCGAGATTTCATGAAAATTAGCCTTTTTCAAGCAAAATTGACATTCGAGCATTCTAACGACCTCTAAATTTATTTAGGGTACTAACCTTGTGCTTGAATCGAGCAAAAACATCGATGTAGGATGTCTGGAGATCGTATCAAGCTCTTTGAATGCGAATCCTCCTACTCCTTTTCTCTGCTTCTCTCTCTCTTATCTTTCTCTCTTTTCTTCTTCTCTTTTCTTTCTTTTCCTCTCTTTTTCTCTCTTTCTTTCTCCCTCTCTTACGTTTCTCTCTCTCACTCACGTCCTCCTCTCCTTGTGGTCTGGAAAAGAAGCCCCCTCTCTTTTCTCTTGGCCTATTTATGCTTTTCTCTCCTCTTCTATAAGATCCTTCTTTTTTTTTTTTTTTTTTAGAAAATCCTTTTTTTTTCCTTTTTTCTTCTTTCCTTTCTTCTCTTCCTTCCCTTTTCTCTTCTCCCTCTCTCTTCCACATGTTTTTTTTTCTCTTTTCTTCTACTAGAAAATCCTGTCCTCTTCTTACCTCTCCTCTTCTTTCCTTCTTCTCTCTTCCTTCCTTTTCTTCTTTCTTTTCTAGAAAATCCCTTCTCTCTTTCCTTTCTCTCTTTCCTTCTTCTAGAAAATCCCTTTTCTCTTTCCTTTCTCTCTTTCCTTCTTCTAAAAAATTCCTTCTCTCTTTCCTTTCTTTCTTCTTTCCTTTTCTTCTTCCTTCCTTTCCTTCCTTTTTGTTTCTTTTTCCCTCTCTTTTCACGTTTTCTTTCTAGAAAACGTTTCCTTTTTTTTTTTTCCCTTTTTCTTTTTTTGTTTCCTTCCTCTTTCCTTCCTTTTTTTTCTTTCTCCCTCTCTCTTTCACGTTTTCTTTCTAGAAAACGTGAAAGAGATCTTTTTTTTTTATTTCTCTCTCTTTCCTTTTTTCTTTCTCCCATTCTCTTTCCCACGGCCTCTCTTTCCTCTCTCTTTCCTATAATATATATATATATATATATATATATATATATATATATATATATACAATAATATATTATACATTATACACATATAAAAGAAATGCATGCATATGGGCTGACATAACTTGGTCTGGATTGGTCTGAGCTGGGCCAGGCTATGTTAGACTAAGCTGGATTAAGCTGGTTTGGACCAAGGCTGACATTTCATAGTCCATTTCTGTCATCCTTCCACCTGGACTTTTTCGATAGCACCTATTCCAAATTTTCTACATTCACTTTATAGAACATTAAAAATGAGGAATATTAGAACTTGAATACCTCATTTGGAAATAAAATGGTCAACTTATGAATTTCTAAAGTTTAAGTAGGTCAATTATTGATAATTTGGCTGACCATTCTGCATGGGATCCTTCGGAAACTTCTACCAAAAATTGTTTATGTCCACTTTGTAGAGTACTAAAAATGGAAGATAATAAAATTGAAATCACCTGATTTGGATATGGGGTGACCAAAATATAAATTTTTGAAGATTAAATGACCATTTCCATGTGTAATTTTGCATGGGACCCTTCAGAGACTTTTACCCGAGATTTTTTACGTCCACTTTGTAGAACATCACAAATGAAGAATAATGGTCTTGGAATCATCTGAATCCGACATAGAACGACAAAGATATGAAGCTTTGAAGTTCTAACTATAATTTTGCATGAAAGCTTGCATAGGGCCCACTGGTGACTTTTACTCGGGATTTTTCACGTTCACTTTGAAGAGGACTGAAAATAAAGAATATTGGCCTTCGAATCGTCTGATTCTGATATTAGATGACCAAGATATGATGTCTTGAAGTTTGAATGATAATGCATGCATCATACGATAATTATGTAAATGCCCTTACACTTTCAAACTGCGATATCTTCCTTGTTTGATGTCAGAATTTGATGATTCCGGTCTCATTTCGAAGATAATTTCATGACCTATTCATCCAAGTAGGTAATAGCCCTACTGTGGGGTTCATTAGAGAATCACTAACCTTTGGGTTAAAGGTCGAAAACCTGCCATATTGGTTTACTTATGCTGAGGGTGGCAAAAATGGGGTGCTTACAACTACTGTCCTTTTTCTTATCTTGTCCTTGTCTCTAACCTTTAGTCTAGTTTCTTTTTGAGCATATCATTCATCATAGTCATCCTCATGCATTAAATATTTAGTTTATTATTTCAGTCCAACCCTATCATTTTGCATGGTCCATCTCATATGATTCTCTTGTCTAAATGAGAACTTACTTGTACTTATAAGTCTCTTTCAAGTTTGGCATTCATGTATTAGCTTAGGCATTCACATCATAGCATCACTACATTAAACATTACAGCTGTAACTTAAATAACCAATAAGTTCTTAGTACTCATTCTTAACATGCATCATTTTTCTACTCATACTTCTACTCATTGATCAAGCATGGTATACCTCATTCAAAACATCATATTGCATCAATATTCAATAATAACATATCATAAATACATTACAGTACATATAGGCCTACTACATTCAGATACCCGCTCACCTTTTTCTGTCACAAGTTCACTTTTTCAGTCTCTTGAACTATAAACACAATTGGAAGTAATAATGAAACCTCCTTCACTTCCTACAAATAATAACATCAATTTCTTTTTTAAAACATGAATGAGCAAACCCCAAAAATGCTAGTAAAACTATAGGAGAGTGGTGTTTCCTTACCTGAACCTTTCCACCAAAAATGACCTTTCTTAGGCTTAAGCTTAAAATTCTTCTTTATGCTGTACTCACTTGAACCCTGAACATATGAGGTTTGAATTAGTTTAAAAATTCTTTCTTAACCTCTTACAACACATCATAATGAAGCCCTCTAACCATATGTTTAGTTTCCCTATCATTTAGGTCCTCTAGGTAGAAAGCCCCATCACTTAAGCACCCAAACCTGCTATAACAGCAGTTTTTGTAAAATGAACCTTTACTCGATAATAAATTTATTTGAGTGCCAAAAACTCCATGAAAATCCCCCAAATTTGAATCACATACACTTTACACATCACCAAAGATCTCTAAGAAGAAATCTCACCAAAAATCGATCTCATATTGCCAAAATAACCAGTCTATTAAAACTAATGATACCGAGATTTTTTCATGCATTTATACTGACTTTAACATGAACTTTGGGCAGGATGGAGTCCAAATTTGGGTGGCTATTTCAATACGTGCTCCTTTCATATACCTTTCCAACGCATCAAGAATCATCGAATTTGGATATGTATATAGGAAGTTATGGCCTTCAAACTGAGCAGGGGTCATGCTGCTAGTCCATGATGGGTTACCCCAAAACGGGTTGGATCATCTAAGGTCATCTTCAACCTTGGTTCAAACCTCCATTAATGGACTTTAAAAGGTCTATAACTTTTTAATAAACATGCATGCCTCATTTTAAAACCATTTGGATCATTCCAAAGTCATTTTTTAGTAACCATAAACTCACATTTCCATTGTTAATGGATTTTTTTATAACAAAATAGAAATTTCTGCATTTTTCTTCTTCTTCTTGTTTCCATAAGAAATTACCACCATTTATCACTCCTAACTCATCAATTAGACTCAGATATAGTCTTTGCAGGTGTTCACCATTAATAAAAATCATTTTCCCCCATATTACACATGCATGCATCACTTTTACATATACTTTGTTGGAGTTTTGGTGAACAGTACACTGTTCATCATCTGTAACAATTAGAAACACAAACAACTCTAAAAAACTTCCTTTCCCTCACATTGATTCAACATGCAATCAATTTCCTAGACTTAGAAATGAGTTTAGAACTTACCTGAGACAACTATTGTTTGATCAAAGAAGTGATACAGTTGAAACATCAAATTTCTGCAACCTTTCCTTACTTGCATTCTCAATACCCCTTTGCTGCAACTAATGAACTTTCTTCATTTTCCAACAGTTGATTTTCTTGCTGAGAGTTGACTTTATGACTCTAAGAATCTTCCAATATTCTCCAAACCCAAGGTCACACACACACTATACACCTTCCAAGAGTAGAAATCAGAAATTTCTTCTCAAACCCACCTCTAGCGCTCCTCTTCCCCCTTCAACGAATTTCATTTCCAGAAAAATGATAAAATGAGTTATTCTATGGTATATATATCTTTTCTCATTTAATTTTTATTACTCTCACAATTAGTTTTATATCTTTTCAATTTTGCCCTCAATAGTCCTCAAGTGCATGGACTAGATTTCCAGTCACTTAGGTATCCTTCTAAAAGTAAATGGACTGTTTTGTCCTCATAAACTTTCATTTTGACCTTAGTCATCCCTACTATAAATATTTATTTACATATAATTATTATACATTCAAACCTACATTATCATTTTGACACCATATGACCATATCTACTTATAAACATACATGCAAAATCATGGTATTAACATATGTATAATTATTATTTACTGTGACATGAATTCTCAAATATAAACACTATAAAGAATCTAATAAATTTACATAATTCCTACCCTCTTTAAATAGTTTAGTACAACAAGGCTTCCAAAAATGTCTAGTTTAAATCCTCACTCTTCTCTACCTGTCACAATATAGTCAAGGTAAGGCAAAGACTACTGTCCAACATTTGGGGTGTTACATCTTCAACTACTTCTAGACTTAGACCACGCCCAGGAAAACCTCAAATCATCTGATGGCAATTAAGCAAAAGCTAGATGATTCTCTGAGGAGTTTCCTAACCAGGTTCAATAATGAGGCTCTGGAGATTAGGAACCTCAGTAAGGACATCAGGTCCATAGCCCTCCAGAGCGAGATAGCAGATAAGTACTTGTTGAGGTCTCCATAGCGGGATCAGCAAGAGGCCATCAACCAACTTTGAAGACTTGAGAGCTCAATGTGAGAAGTATGCTACCGCTGATGATGCAGAAATCCTTGCAAAGAAGCAAGGTAAAGGGATCGCCGATAAGAAAAAGAAATGGACTAACACTCAGGCCGAAAATCCGACTTCCATAGAGCCGTCCAAGAAACAGAAGTCTAGAAAGGATGGCTTTCCAAGGAAACATGTCGCAAAGGTCGAGTTCGATTGGAACGCCTTCACACCCCTGAACACCTCCATGACAGAGGTAATGTACAGCTTGAAGGATATTGCACTAGAGCTATCAAAACCTCAAAGGATGAAGTCAGATCTAAAGCGTCGGGTGTCGAAGAAATACTATAATTACCATCGTGACAAAGGACATGATACAGATTGGTGTAGAACCCTGAGGTACACGATTGAAGACTTGATCACATGCGGCCACATCAAAGAGTATGTAGAAAAGCCTTAGTTTAACTGTCAACAGAATGTAAAACAACCTTTGGACTGTGGAAGTGATGCAAATACAAGTCGCAGCCATAGAGATTAAGATGAGTCTGAAAATGACCCAGACTCACCACTATTAAATAAGATCGGTGCCCTAGGAGGATGGTTGGAGTCATAGTGAAAGCACCCCTACAGAACCCATCAGATGACAAGTTAGGTAGTAGGGGTCATAGACCAACTTGACGATAGCATAAGGTACATGATCACAGTAACATTTAGAAGGTAATGGCTGAGTTGACAGGTTGCACGTAGAAGTTCTATCTGGATGAATAGTCGGGGGCCGACTGTAAATCCAGAAGCGACATATCAGACTTGACAAGTCGCTTCTCCAAGCTAACCTTGGGAAGTCAGTTGGGGCCAGGGGCTGACTTACCTCTTAGGATCCCACAATGATTTACGGATCGGCACAGAAGCATCAGTCCACCATTGAGGCATGTTAGCACGCTCGAGAAGAAGTACCAGCTACCCTTGGTAGAGGCGGAGTATGCGAGTTGGGATTTCTATAGCACCCGTACTGTCATCCCAGACCATTACACTAAAGCAATTATTGGGGGCCCAGCTACAGGTAATACATCAAAGAAGAGCAGTAAGGAATATGCCAAAAATGTCTGCATTACCTTAAAGTCTTTGGTACCATAAAAACTGGGGACGTCATCACCTTTTCAGATGAAGATCTCATCGACATCGAGGTCCCCATGAAGACACAATAATAATCACTATGGTAATTGATAAGGTGAATGAAGTTGAATGAGTTCAAGTAGATACAGGCAGCTCAGGAGACATCCTCTATTACCATGCATTTAAGGCCATGAACATCGATGAGAAACGCTTATGCCCCATCAAGTTCTCACTGATCAGCTTCTCTGGAGATGCAGTCAAGGTAAAAGGAGGGATCTAGCCCAAGACCTGAGTTGGGACCAAACCTAGGAGGGCGATAGTCTCGATGATTTATCTAGTAGTGAACATCCTGTCTAGCCACAACATGATTCTAGGTCGGCGAGGTCTCAATCTCCTTTGGGCTTGCATGTCAACCTATTATCTCGTGATGAAGTTCCAGACTGAGAATGGTGAAGGAAGGTGCAAGGTCGATCAAAAACTTTTTCGAAGGTGTTATGTAACTGACTTCGAGGCACATGATGACAAGCTGTCAACTTAATCCATCGAGATTAAAGACCTCCAAGATGAATTCACACAGGAAAGAGGTACTCTAGTAGAAGAGCTAGACCAGATTCTTGTCTCGGAGAAAGAACCAGAGAAGTACTTTTAGATCGGAGCTACTTTATAGGGCGAATAGGGAGAGTCTGATCACTTTCTTGAAGAACAACCTAGATATCTTTGCCTGGTCAACGTTCGACATGCCAGGGATACCTCGTAATCTGATGGAGCATCGACTTGCAATCGATCCCAAGTTCAAGCCGGTTCAACAGAAGAAGAAAAACTTTATGCCTAAGCATGAAGCTACCATTAGAGTAGAAGTAGATAAGTTGCTAGCCACTGGGTTTATTAGGGAGGTCAAGTATCCTGAGTGGGTGTCCAATGTAGTGATGGTGCCAAAATCCAATGGAAAATAACGTATTTGTATTGATTATTCTAATCTTAATAAAGCTTGCTCTAAGGACTGCTGCCCTCTCCCTAAAATTGATAGGCTGATTGATGCCACAGTAGGCCATGAGATGCTGTCCTTCGTGGATGCCTACTTCGGGTGTATAAGCCGGACGAGATCAACACAGCCTTCATCACCAGTTTTGGCCTCTACTGCTATAACGCCATGCCCTTTGGCCTGAAAAAATAGGGGCTACTTACCAGCTGCTAGTCAACAAGGTCTTCGAGAATTAGATTGGGAAGAATATGGAGGTCTATGTGAACGACTTCCTGGTTAAGAGTAAGAGGACTACAAGTCATCTGGATGACTTGCAAGAGGCTTTTGAGGTACTTTGTAGTCATCGGATGAAACTCAATCCTACTAAGTGTGCCTTTGGAGTCAGTTCGGGAAAGTTTTTAGGCTTCATGGTGTCCAACAGGGGCATCGAGGCCAATCTGGCAAAAATAGATGCAATTCTAAAGATGACAGCTCCTACCAAGCCAAAGCACGTTCAAGAACTAATAGGTTGGATAGCAACCCTGGGGAGATTTATGTTCAGGTCGGTAAATGGTGCCTACTGTTCTTTAAAACATTAAAAGGAGGTAAACACTTTGAATGGACGGAGGAGTACCAAAAGGCATTTGATGACTTGAAAGCATTCCTAACGTCCCCACTACTGCTCGCATACCCAGAGGTCGGCGATCAGCTGCAGCTCTACCTCACCACCTCCCCCGCAGCGGTCAGCTCGGCATTAGTCAAAGAAATAGACAAGATTCAGAGGCCAATCTACTATGAGAGTAAGGTACTAATGAAAGCAGAAACCAGGTACAAGTCGATAGAGAAGCTAGCTTTAGCACTGGTTATGGCCGCCCAAAAACTCAGACCCTACTTTTAAGCCCATACCATCCTAGTAATGACCGACAAGCCTTGAAGAAGATTCTAGCCTGACTTGACATAACTGGGCAACTTGTTAATTGGGCAATCAAGCTTGGTGAGTTTGACATATAGTTCCAAACAAGGACAAGAATTAAAGCATAGGCGTTCGCCAATTTCTTGTTAGAAACCTTTACAGAAGATAGTGCCAACATCGACAAAGCCTTGGCAGAGGACGATGCCTGGCAGAAAACAAAGAAACAAAAGATGCAACCATTGCCAGCATGGACCTTTTATATGGACGGATCTTCGAACAACCAGCACTCTGGGGCCGGGGTCATTCTGACCAATCTTGAGAAGTTTAAAGTGCAGGTTGCTCTCCAATTCGACTTCCATGAGACTAACAACTCAACGGAGTATGAAGCATTACTCGTTGGGCTTCGACTTATAAAGTTTGTAATGGTAAGGAGGTTAGACATCTAAAGTGATTCACAGGTTGTAGTAAGACAGATCAATGAAAAGTATGAAGGAAAACAGCCCCACCTACTTGAGTGCCTAGCCGAAGCAAAGTTGGAGTTCACTCTACTAGAAGGCTACCAGCTCAGCAATGAGGATCGCAAAAGCAACCTTGAAGCTAACGACCTATCCAGGCTCATGGCAGAAGATCTCTTCGCTCTTGACTTATCAGTATACATCGATGTCCTCAAAAACCTAAACATAGGGGAAGACGCCGAGGTGCAATAAATTGATACTGTGGCAACCTAAATTGATCAGATTAATATATATATATATATATATATATATATATATATATATATATATATATATATATATATATATATATATATATATATAGGTAAACTCCCAAAGGACAGGTTGGAAAGTCATCGAGTTCAGGCAAAGTTCAGACAATACACAGTCATGGACGAGAACTTGTACCATAAGTAGCTCACCTGCCCATTCCTATTGTGCCTCACTCTAGCCCAAGCTGATGAAGTCATGGGGGTAGTCCATCAAGGGATCTGTGGAAGCCACATAGAAGGGAGAGCCCTCTACCAGCAAATCCTAAGGCAAGGTTATTACTGACAGACATTGTCGGCCGATTGCACGGCCTATGCAACCAAGTGCAAAAATTTCTAGAAGCATGCTACAGTTAACCACTTGCCTGCAAAGATGTGGGGAATGGACATCGTTGGTCCTTTCCTGGGAGCTAGATTATATAAGAAGTTCCTGATGGTTGCAATAGATCACTTCTCTAAACAGGCAGAGGCTAAAGCCGTAGTGAAGACAGACTCAGACAGCATAGAGACCTTCATCTAGGAGAACATAATCTACAGGTTTGGTGTTCTAAGGATTATTGTCACCGATAACGGACCACAGTTTGACAGTGTATAATTCAGAGCCTTTACCAAGTTTCAACATCGAGCAACAGTTTGCAGTAGTGTCACATCCAGAAGCGAATGACCAGGTCGAAGCAACCAACAAGACAATTTCCCATAGCATAGCTCGACGACTTGGAACTGGCGCTACGGAGAAATAGACTGACGAGCTGCTTAGTGTGCTGTGGTCATATAGAACCAAAAGTCGGACTACAACTAGAGAAACACCCTTTATGCTAGTGTATGGAGTAGAAGCAGTGATACCGATCGAGGTCACTTATCTAACTTTTATAATATTCAACTATGACGAAGTGCAGAATAATAAAGACCTCAAGGCAAAGCTAGACTTACTTGAAAAACTTTGGGATAAGACACAATGATAAATCATAGTGTACCAACAATGAGTAGCCAAATTTTACAACTCTAGAGTTTGTGCTAGGCAATTTAAGGTCGGTGACCTAGTGCTTCGCTTGACCTCTGTATCACAACCTTCCCAACAAGGAAAGTTGATGCTAACTTGGGAAGGACCATACAGAATAGTCCGCGTGATAGGGCCAGGAACTTACCATCTAGAGACAATGAAGGGGGGAGTTAATCCAGAGGCCTTGGCACTCTAAAAACCTGCAAAAATTCTATCACTAATGTATTTGGCATAAGGAAATTTAATGAAGTGTCTTTACATTACAGTCTTTTGTCTTTGTTAATTATAAGGTATTGACTTGACCCAAGTCGTCGTGATCCGACCTAAGTAGTACTTGAGTCAACGTCTTGCAATCTACACACAAGATGGATTTTAGATGAATTGTGAGATACCGGGGCCAATGGGCCCAGAATGACATACAAGTCGAACATTACAGGACTTGTATGACCTATGGTCATACGACCCGAACCAATGTTGCTTAGAGTCACAATGCACGCATTATGCATCCATTATGAGCTCGAAGGGGTGAGGAATGCTCCTAAGCTCATACACAAGACAAAAGGACAATGCAAGCTCAGTACTCAAAACCGTTTCATTCATTACAACACTTACAAAGGTACATAATTACTTCATATTTAGTAAAATTTATATACACATTACACTAAAATGAAGTTGGGGGCTGAAGACACCCTACAAGTTACCCTACAACCCTATACAGAGGCACTTCTTTTTCTTCTAGGAGGCTTCCTCAGATGCTCCACAACATAAACTAACTGTTCTGCTGCCTCCCTTGTCTCACGCTGCGGTTCAGCTCGCTGTCACGATGTAGTTTGGCAAATCAATCTATGGAAGGATATGGGTTGTCATAGTAGATTGGATCCTTCAGACAAGTCAGCCAAAGTCTCCTCAGACTTGACGAGCTTCTCTGCCAAGAGGTGTGCATGATGCTCGGCTACAAGTCAAAGATGTCTTTCCTCAATGTCGGAATGGGTAACTTCAGCGAGCTCCCAGTCCAGATGGGGAGCCTTGTTGAACTCCTTCATATGCGAGTTCTAGGGAAGTCGAATTCGATCTTCAGCCCTTTCAGCTTGACATTGCAGAACCCTAGCTTGCCTAGCCCAAGGCTCCTCAAGTTGATCTATCCATTGAGCAAGGTAATTCCATCGAGTTATGCTTTTCAAAAGTTATGCGCGAAGAGATTCTCTCTCAGAAAGGAGTTCAGTTATGAACTCGACACCAGACCTGTGGGCAATGAGAGCTTTGATAGCCTAAGTGCAAGAATGAAAGAAGATGGAGTTGATCAGACGTGGAACAATGCAAAGAAAAAAGTAAAGACAGTTCAGCCTGCTCCAAAAATCCTTTTTGTATTTAAGTGGTTTTATGTTACAATGCCGGTCAAGTATAAAAAAGGCAAATATACAAAATAAAGAAAAGGAGCCATTCAGTCAGCCTTCTCAACCTCTTGGTTCGATCCTACGACCACTCCCTCGTAGATGAGTAGAAGGGCCGCATCAGGAGCTTCCTCTACTATCATCCCATCAATCATTGCTGTTATGATATAGGCCCAAATAGGCCTATATCGATATCGCTAGGAGGTAATTACCGCCAGCAATATCAACTTGGGTTTGTTTCCTATTTATGTTGCTGATTTGTTTCCCATTATGCTCATTTTCTTTCGCTTTTTGTTTTCCTCTTATTATAGAGACTTTCTTGTAATAGATGTATTCCATTCTCTATAAATATAAGTGATAGAGAGGAGAGTTTTTTTTTTTTATCAATTTTGGCTGTAGCACACTATTGCTGTTGAAATATTTTTCTCTCCTTCTCTTCTTCTCTCTTTTTTTGGTTTGTAAATTTACTGTTTAACTTTTTATGGAATTGTTACATGGTATCAGAGCACTAGATCCTTGGCTATCATTCATCAAAGCTTTAGTTTGATAGGCCTTTGATATTTTTGCTCTAACTATGTACTACTTCTCTTGGTGATCAAGATTTACTTCTATACTACTATGCTGCCAATGCTTTGATCTTTAACTTCTTGGTTACCTTCTTATTGTTCATGTGTTGAGCAAATAGTTTAAATTTTTTTACTACCCTATTACTACTACCGCCACCCCCCTTGAGCCCTTCATTCCTTTAGCCACTTGGTTGGCTGAACCGAGCTTTTGGTTTTTTATTTTTTTATAATTGTACTCTATTACCACTACCAACCCTTGCTTTACTTTGAGCCTTATCTCCTTTGGCCTCTCGGTTGGTCAAACCGACTGAAAGAAGAACAAGTTTATATTGCTTGATTGTGTTGATTTCTATTTATTCTATTCTAGATGACTGATTCCAAGCCTACAGAGGTTTAGATAATCTCTATACAATTAAGAGGGGTTTCAAACTACTCTAGGCTCAGGCTATCAAGGCCTACATCCTGTCTAAGGATAAAGTACAACTATTGTTTAAAGATGCTCCTACCTACGATGCTAAAGATCTTGAGTCTGTTAGGACTTCTAATACCTAGCTTCGTGACAACTATATGGTTTAAACTTGGTTGTGGAATAGTATTGAGCCTTCCATCTTACCTACTGTGATGTTTCACAATACTGCCAAGGCAATCTAGGCTGATTTACAAGAGACCTATGGCCATGATAAGAATGTTTTTTTATATTTATGACCTCTATGAGAGGATGTTCACCTATTTTATTAGTGACAAATCCCTGACTGACTACTATGGTAGTTTTAAAGGCCTTATTGAGGAAATCCAAGCCATGTAGCCTCTTACCACTAACATAAATAAGTTAAAGGCCTAACAATCTAAGTTTTATATAGCAAAATTTCTGGCTGGGCTCTCTCTTGAGTATCAGACTATAAAGAGTCAGCTCCTTATTGGTGTATCCATACCTATCCTGAGTGAGACCTTATTTTGTCTCCAACATTTGGTTCCCTAGAGTGATCCTTCTCCCAAAGATACATCTGCCTTGTTTGCTGGCCATGGTCGGGGTTCCTCTTCTATGGGTTGTGGCTCCACCTGTGGTCGTGGCCGTGGTGCACCTGGTCATGGTTCTGGGAACCACCATTTGATAAGTCTCCACTATTGTACTCATTGCCACCAGACCAACCATACCATTGACATCTGTTGGGAAAAGTTTGGCCGTCCTAAATGGGCTGACAATTTAGTTAACACAATTACCATTGACAATGCATCTCTTGCTGCGCCGGCTCCACCATCTACATTTGCTCCATCCTCTGCTCAATACAAGACCCTCCTTCATAGGATTCAACAACTTGAGGCTACTAGTTCCTCTTCTACTACTACCTTGGCCCATATAGGTATATTTGCCCTCCTTTCTTATGACTTCTCATCCTTGGATCATTGATTTTGGTGCCACCTGTGATTGGTGAGTCCTTCATATTTTCCTCCCTTCATGCCACCAACAAGCCAGTTATTAATTATCTTGCTGATGGCTCTTCCACTACTGCCTCTCAGCATGGTCATGTCTCTCTTACTCCTTCTATGTCTTTACCTTCTTTTTTATATGTCCCTAATTTATCTCTTAATCTTTTATCTATTAATCAACTAACTAAATCTCTTAACTGTGTTGCTACATTTTTCCCTTCTCATTGTAACTTTTAGGATCTCAGGACCAGGGAGATGATTGGTGGCGGACGTGAGCATGTTGGTCTGTATTACTTGGAGCATACCGATGGTTTTTCTACTGCTGCAACTACCTCCACTACTACCCCTCTTCAATGGAACTACCGGGTCATTTGTCTTTGTCTGAGATGAAAGTTCTTATCCCTAACTACAAGTAACATCACCGTTCATCTTTCCCTCTTAGTTCTACTCTTAGGAGTTTTACCCCTTTTTCTTTAGTCCATTATGATATTTGGGGCCCTTGTCGTATCCCCAATAGGTTAGGGTTTTCTTATTTTGTAACCCTTGTGGATGATTTTTCAATGATGACCTGGCTTTATTTAATTAAAGATTATTTTGAGTTTCTTACTATTTTTCAAGGGTTCTACAAAGAAATTTGTATTCAATTTTGGGTTTCCATTAAGGTCCTACTTACAGATAATGCTTTTAAATATGTTCAAACAACTGTTTTTGATTTCTGTTTTAAACATGGTATAATACATCATACTAGTTGTGCCTATATACCTTAACAAAATGGACTCGTTGAATGAAAAATAGGCATTTTTTAGATATTGCCTGGTCCTTGATGTTTCATATGAATATGCCTAGATTTTATTGGTGTGATGCAGTTTTAACCACCTGTTATCTTATTAATCGAATGCCATCTTCTATTCTACACAATAAAGTCCCCCTCTGTCTCCTTTATCCAGGTACTTCTTTATTTCATGTCTGCCTTAGAGTTTTTGGTAGTACTTGTTTTGTACATATCATGCACCCTACATTGGGAAAAATTTATCCTCGCTCCCGTAAGTATATTTTTCTTGGTTATTCCCGTACTCAAAAAGAGTATAGATGTTTTGATCCTACTACAAAACGTCACTATGTCAGTGTTGATGTTACTTTCTTTGAAGACAAACCATACTATTCGATAATGGTGCCGACTCTTTACCCTACTTGGTTTGATAAATTTAGCACCATTATTACATTATTCTTTGGTTTCACTGCCTATTACTGTGATCATTCTATCTTTGTACGACATCATTCTTTTATTGTCACCATTATTTTCGTTTATGTTGAAGCTATTATTATTACAAGAAATGATAAGTCTAGTATTGCTGAAATCAAGTCTTATTTGAACACACAGTTTCAAACGAAAGACTTAGGGTTACATCACTATTTTCTAGGGATTGAAGTAGTTTGCAGTAGTAAAAGTATTAGTCTCTCTCAAAGAAAGTATGCACTTGATCTTCTTTCTGAAATTGGACTTCTTGGAGCCAAGCCAGTTGATACACCAATGGACCCATATAAGAAGCTTGAAACATGTGACAGTCCAGAATATTCTAATGTCCATAAATATAGACGCTTGGTTGGAAAGCTGATCTATTTTATTGTAACTCGCTTGACCTTTCCTTTGCTATTGGAGTGGTTAGCCAATTTATACATGCTCCTAAGATTGCCCACTGGCAGGCTGCTTGTTTTATATTTTATAGAAGTCTTATTTATCATCGACATCGTTGTCTTGATATTGTTGGTTTTTCAGATGTTGATTGGGCAGGAGCTGATGGTGATAGGCGCTTTACTACTAGATACTGTACCTTTATTGGGGTTAATCTAGTTACTTGGCGAAGTAAGAAGTAAACTACTATATCTAAGTCCAATGCTGAAGCTGAATATCGGGCTATGGCATAAAATACTGCTGAATTGTTATGGTTGAGAAATCTTTTGCAAGAACTTGGATTTTCTACCTCTCGCCCTATGTCCTTGATGCATGACAATCAAGCTGCTATCTATATTGCTAGTAGTCCAGTGTTCAATGAATGTACGAAACATAGAGGTGGATTGCCCTTTCGTTTGAGTTGCTGTTATGAAGAAACTAGGTGTCACTCCCTTTGTATCTTCATCAAATCAGCTTGTCGATATTCTTACAAAGCCCTTGTTTGGACCAGCATATCGGTTAAACTGCTACAAGCTTGGATTGGGTGATTTGTACACTCCAGCTTGTGGTAGGTGTTACAATGTTGGCCCAAATAAGCCCATATTGATATTGCTGGGTGGTAATTACCACCAGTGATATTGACTTGGGTTTGTTTCTTATTTGGGTTGCTGATTTGTTTCTCATTATGCTTATTGTCTTTCTCTTTTTGTTTGCCTCTTATTATAGAGACTTTCTTGTAATAGATGTATCTCATTCTCTATAAATATAAGTGATAGTAAGGAGAGTTTTTTTTTTTTATCGATTTTGGCTGTAGCACACTGTTGCTATCGAAATCTTTTTCTCTCCTTCTCTTCTCTTCTCTTCTTTCTTATCTCTTTTTCTGGTTTGTGAACTTGCTAGTTATCTTTTTGTGGAATTGTTACAGCCGCCATCTGATGAACTTCAATAAGAACATGGACCATAGTCAAAGCCAAGATTGCCATTGGCCGCCAGAGTATGAAGGGCTGAGGCACTCCTTTGAGTGCCTGTTCATTGTCAGAGTCCCCCTCCTTCCCTTCGTTTGTCAGTCGAGAGGTCCAAGTCTAGTTTGTACCTCGAGATGACGAAGTCCTTTCCGGTCACCTCTCCCATATAGTCGCGTAGACTATGGACCACCTTGATGTAGCTGACATCGGTGACCTAGATATGGAGGGGTTCCATCTTGGGTGCCTCCCCAATGTAGGTCTTCAGCTCATCGAGGCCTTGAACTCAACCAACACCAAGTTTATCTTCCTGGGGATGGTAGCTTCGAGATCTTGCAGCTTTCAAGCAGAATTCTTCAACTTCGCCTTAGCTACATTGGCCCAGTGGTGGTATTCCCACAAGGTCTTCTCCATCCCTGACTTTGTCTCGTGCAGAACTGTCACACCCCATTCCTGATGTATCGGCATTATGGAATGCAACGGGTCTCTTCATCCTATTAGGACATAAAAAATCCCTTTCCAAGATCACATATCACGATATACCACATATCAACCCTAATAAAACTTACAAAATTATCAGAGTAATTTAAAACATCTCTAATTTAAACATTTATCCAAATATTAAGAGAAATCAGTAGCAGAAGTCTTATAGTTGAATACCGGATTATGAAATAAGCTAATAGAATCTAATAGTTTAAAGTTCTAATTTATCCAAATAAAAAAATAACCAAAATAATTAAAAGAAACATTGTTTTAAATTTATCCAATTAACATATCCCAACTAAAATAAATCCCAAAATCAACAGAAATAAAGAAATCATAGGTACAGCCTAAGCCCATGATCAGACACTACGAATAGCTCAAGGATCACAATTTTCCTCCTTAGGCTTGCTGTCCTCATTCTACACACTGGACGAAAAGCTACCTGAAGCAACGAACGGTGAACCTGCAAGATCTAAAATAGTTTATGGGCATAAGGGTAAGCTCAACCACTGAGCTAAGCAAGAAAACTAAACATGCAATAAACAAATGCATGCAACTATCAACTATGGTCAGATAAGATAACTGTAAGTGCCAGCTCAAGACAGCCCATGCATAGAGCCTCTGACTGTATGGGTCTCCACTCAGAATGATGTCGCCTCACTCAGCGTACAACAACATCCCCCATGTATGGGTCTATCGTTTTGGTCCGCACATGATTGCAACTCATCCCAAGTCCAGCTTGTGACACTTGAGGAGGTGATAATTGTCACACCCCAATTCTAGTCTAACCAGAATAGTGTGATGAACCGTCAATAAATCAACGGTTCACCCAGGATCTCGTATAGGTCTTACCCACCATATTCCAAACACATATTCTACATTAATAATCAGAGATAATAAACAAATAAGCGAAAGTCTTACAGATAATGAACTGAGAGTCTAACAGTGATAAATAAGTATTTAATCCAATTATCTCCAAACCACAAGATATAAAAATAAATAATCAATTACATATCTGAAGTTCAAATTATAATTAAACTTAAGCAAAAACACATTGGTTGCACTCGCATGATGAATCATGCCCATCTTCTTCAGCTTTTACGTCCATCGTAGCAACATATCCATACGTCGGTGCATTCATATATTCTTCAATGGTAGGACCTGCATCATCAACTAAAAATATGCGACGTCGAAAGGGTGACCACACATCATGGCACAGTGAAGACACAAAACAATGCAACAAATATATGCATGCATTCAATTCATATCTTTGGTCTGATTTATAAGTTTGCAATATGCTATAGAAAGGTTTGGTGGCCGTCGCACCTCTATACACGAGTGTGTGAATCCGTCCAATGGATCAAACACCATTGCTGTCCCACATGCACCCACCATGGAATAGAGATAGAGCTAAAGTGTCTGGATTAAACTGCCAATACTTCCCCTGATGCCCTACCCATACCAACACGTAAGCCCCTATTGGCGAGGGCTTGCAAACTGGGCTCGCAACTAACCAATCCTAATGCCAAACAGTGTATCCAAGGCCTCACCCCAGCATCCCTCAATACATCCATATAGATAGAGCTAAGGCCTCCCGACAGAGTCAGAGACCACACGGTCCGAGACCGCCTGATGCCCTAAGACGTAATAGTTCTGCTAAGGTAATGGCGATACGACGATGTTAGTGGGCAAGACTTGAGTAGAGATGGAGCTAGAGTCTGGTGATGAGGTTGAAGACCACCATGTCACGTCCTCCCCCTGATGCTCTACTCGCGTCCAACACACCAACCACATACATACATTTACATGCCTATTCCTAGCATCATCATTATCATCATGTTATAAATAAACGGAATTAAATATGCATGAACAGTAATAACAGGAATATTGGATGACATGTGAAATGCCTATTACAAACATATAAGCATAGAATCAATCATGGCATTGGACTCAATAAAAATAAATAGTTTGTTATTATCCAATTAGTTTAGGTATTGTTCCCTCACCTGTTAGCAATACTCGATGTCCTTCTAAGCCTTGAAATTCTCTTTGAATTGATTTAACAACCTAAAAGTTATATGAATTTAAGTTAAGGTTCATATGTGACATGTTACAGTAGTTAAAAATCAAAACAGAGCACTGATAGGTATCTGATTAGTCCTATGGTCTCATGCTGTATCGACCTTACTGTCTACGGTCGATTCCCTACGATCGCATATGGTGCGACCGTAGCTGAGACCATATGATTTCTGAAATCTTCCTGAATGCCTATGGTCAATCCTCTGGTCATACTGGTCATGCTATGGTCGACCATAGCTGCGACCTTCAGATTTCTGGTCACAGTCTACATGAAATTTGAGTTCTTCCTGGGTCAATTCTTCTGTTCTTCAATGGGGTTTATTTTATGATCATTAGTAATTTCTTATCAACCCTAATCATCAAATTCACTCCTCATGGTTCTCCATAGGATTTTCTCAAGGAAATCACATAGATCCTAATAGGTTGATATTGCCTATCTTTCATAGAAGTCTTATCCCTTAGAATTTACATCTCCAGAGATTCATTTCATACCTTTGCCTGTGATAGAGAGCCAATCTCTTCTTAGCAAATTCTTCTCCTTAGCTTTCTTCTCCTTCTCTTCCTTTTCTTCCTTCTCTTTCTCTAGGGTTTACTAATGTTCTAAAAGAGTAAAAAAGGGCTGAGGGACATCCTTTATAAAGAGGAAAACTCTCCATATAAATTCCTCTTTCAATTAAGAAAGCAATCCCTTAGTTTAGGAAAGTTTCCAAAACTCAGAGTCTGATCTGGGTTCTCACGATTGATCATACGGTCGCATAAATCGTCGATCGTAGGGTCAAAATCATCGATCGTGGGGTTCTGGATTTGAGATTTTTGGTTCCCTTCCTTATGGTCCACCATACCCACCCAGGCATGCGACCTTAGGTATGTTTTTAGTGTTTTTAACTCGATTCTCATACCTGGTTTGTGATCTATCTTCACACGCTCGGTCCACTTGGTTTAGGAATGATGGGAAGATCTGGCACGACACGGTTAGACCATGTTAGTGGAGTGGTTAGTGGAGTGCGGGTCTTACAATCATCCCACTAGTCATCTTTTCCGCCCATCTGCACTACGTTGGGTATGGGGAGCATCGCAACTATGATCATACCATCCTTTATTGAACCCATGCCATCACATAACCCTCTAATGGCTAAGGGAACAGTTATATGGGTGATTAAAGTTCAACTAGCCATGTCCACCTAGTTAGCTGTATTAATGGACCATAACGTTGCTAGGCTTCTGACCCCATTTGAGCCCCCACATAGGACATTGTAACTTGCCTAAGTTACATATGGTCAATGCAAAGTAGTGCCGGTAAAAAGTGGTGCAGGAATCCCATATCACCCACCTTCCTCCTTATCGACTTAACTAGACATCATGAATCAATCACGGATTAGTCACTCTTGTAGAAAGGTAGCGAGTGCCAATACCACTCACCCTCCAATCCTTATCGATACTGCTAACCCCAAATGCAAAGATGCATATACATGAGCACACAGAGCAGTATATTGGATGGCATGTTATCACATAAGGCATGTTATCAATCTTACAACATAATAATAATAATAGAGATACACACGCGTCCAATAGGTTTAGTTTCCATACCGAAAGATAGAAGAGTAATCTCAATTGAATAGCTTCCTATCAGAGTCTTCGTAGCTCTAACAAAACCAACTACACATTATGCATTAATTCATCATCTAATAGAATTATTCTAGTTTTGCTTTAAGCTTATTATTCTCGTGTTCACAATGTTATCAGTATGTCTGATATTCATGCCTACCATCTACTGTTTGTTTATCATAGCATAGCATTAATTGTTAGTTATTAATTCCATTTATTATCATTCATAGTCTAAAGGTACTTTTAACTAGGGATAAACCTACTGTCCACACGAGATAAGTAAAGTGTGGATTGGCACCCCAAAAGATAGCACACTTGTTAGTCAGATTCCACCTTCTATTAGTCTTAATACTAAGAAGGACTTCTTCTAAAGAAGTCAGGGGTGTTCCAGCATGGCCGAGCACGGGAAGGTGCAGCAGCCAAAATAGTGTTCATTGATGGTTGTGGCCGCAACTCACCTGGTGCTAGGCATGATGTCGATGGTTATGGCCACATGCTTTTGTGTGGTCGTGCAACGGCGTCAACACTTTTGGAGTGTTGCCTAGTCCCTTTAGGTTTGGTTTAAGGCTTCAGATTACAGAGGTGGTGTGTGGTTGGTCGTTTTAGTGTGTAAACCCAAACCTACCTCTGACATACATGGAACACAAGGGTTTCACTTCATGGATGTCTGATTATAGGGTTCTAAACCCTTAAATATGTCCAAATAAATTATACTAAGTCACTGGCCAAGTTTGGCCGAGATCCGATGCTAGAATCACATGCGGTTGATGGCATCGATCGCACGTCATGATTGGTAGGTCGTGCAGCTGGTCTCTGCGATCGCACGTAGAAAAGTGGCTGGATGGCTGTGATTTTGAATAAGGAATTTGGGCTCATGGTTCCATGTTTACATTACGGTTTGGATACTGTTTCGATCCGATAAATAACCGAAATACCGGATCTGGTTTATACCTTCGAATCTAGATCGGAGTGCTTCGGATCCTTATTGAATCATGGTCTTAGGTCTCTTGAACTACAGAGTGGTCATATGGGTACTTGTTTAGTCCATAAGAATTTATCATGTCCATTTGATGCATTATTTTGCCTATCTGTTAAGCCATGTACACTACCGTTCATGATTCGGGTCTGTGAACGATAGTCCACCTGGTTCGAAGTTTCTCTATAATTGAAGAATGGTATTTCTTCTATCGTTTCAGTCATGGACTTTCGATTCCATAACGGTAACACCATAAAAATACTTAAATTCAGAATTTATTATCCAGAGATATCCTTTACTGAGCATCATCCCTTATGACATTGTTAATTAATTTAACTAGAAAGATAAGTATACTTACAATGGTGGTCTCTAGTTCTCCAGCAACCAAGTCAATGATCTAGAGGTAAGCTTGTCTTCTCTTCCTTCCTTTTTCTTTTCTTTCTCTTCTGTGTTTTCTCTTTCTCCTTCTCTCTTTGGGCGGTAGTCAGAGGAAAGGTTTTCCTCTCTTCTTTTCTTCTTCTCCCTCTCTTCTCTTTCTCTCTTTTCCTTCTTCGTTAATTTCGTGCATCAGAACTCTCTTTTCACCAATTTTTTGATTAATGGTTGTTTCGGAGAGTTATCTCCTTTCTTCACCAAATCGGTAAGTGTAAGATTTCCATGGATCCCATCATGGAAGTAGAGAGGATTTCCTTCTTTGGTTACCATGAATAGGCCATTGGTGATAGGCCTTCCAAGTTTAGAGAAGACAAAGATTCAAAATAGTGGGTCCTGTGGCTGTTTATCACCAACCAATTTTCTGTCTGGGGTGCGGCTACACTGCATGCGGCTGATGCATAGCTGCACCACCTCTTTCTCCAGTTGGAGCTCCTTTTGGTCGGCCAGCTTAGGTGTGTGTGTGCTATGCACTAGGTGGTCGGGTAGGTGGGGTACGAGACCTCTTGTAGCGCAATGTCATGCCTTCTAGTGACATAGGAGGTTCAAGATAATGATTTTGTGTCACCTCATGGGTATGTCATCATCTTCGGTCGTGTTAATCTGATAAGTTCGCATGTGGGAAGACCCGACATATGCCCAAAATGGTCAAACCATAATGGGATCTGGACGCAGGTTTTACAACCCCACCCCCTTTATAAAATTTTCATCCTCAAAATTTAGGCATAACTACACCCTTGGTTGTTGGGGTATTACTTGTGTATCTAACATCCACCTTCTTCCCAAATAAATTCTTTGACCATATGGTCCTTCTACCAGACTTAGATTCTAAGAGGTACTGCAATGTGAGTCCCTTGCCTTCTTGTTGTACAATAATCGAAGGTTTCACTATATATAACAAATCAACCTATGATTCAGGTGATTAGATCTACAATAGTCGATAGTTTCACCTTATAAGACGAATCTGCCTGGGTTGGGGGTAGTTAGGTGGTCCGTACATAAGGTCTCTGATGTATCTTCTTACATCACATGTGGAACATGATAGGGTTGTTGGAATAAATGATGGCATAGCTGTTTGGTAATATAGTTACGCCTATTCATTACTTCCTAATTCCAATGATAACCAAGATTTTGTATTCTTCCTTGCCTAACTTCTTGACTACGTTGAAAGGAAGTCTCTTCAAGAGACCAGCTTCATTGAGGGAATGATAAGGCTAGGTGATCTTAATTTTCTTCCTCCATTCCTTCGTCCTTCTCAAGTTTCTCAAATCATTTCATTTCGTAATTTCTTGTACTAGCATTAGTTCAGTTTAATAAGATCTTACACCTTCTTCCATTTCGACCTCTTACATACTTGTGCATCACATACACATCAGTCAACTGCTATTTTGAATAATGCCAACTTCTTTAAATCATTTACCTCCACTCTTTAGATTACTTACATCAGTGTTTATGATTTTTGTTTCGGATTAGTACCAAATTCTATTTCCTTCGGGTATGAAGAGTAGAATATGGTATAGATATCCATCAATATATATATATATATATATATATATATATATACACTCAACTATCAGAATTGTACGCGAGAAACTATAAAAAAATGCTTTAATAAAGCGCAATAGCGCGGCCTTTAAGCTACGCTGATGAGGCGCTGTTAAGCATTCGACAGAAAAAAGCAGTTTTTGCTTCAGAGAGGAGGGCTCTAGGGCTTTCTTAAACTTCTCTCTTGAAAGCGTTAGCTTGTGCATCTGATCCATGCATTCGGGGCGTAGTTTGATTGCTGGGCGTGGGTGCACGCAACTGCCTTACTCAAATAGGGGCCTTTAGCTATAGTAGGGCCCTTGATTCTTGCCGTAGCTTCATTTTCTCTTTAAACTGTAACAGTTCTTTATTCATGCAAATCTTTCTCCTTAAAGTTTCAAGTTTTCTCTCTAATTCTTCTCTTTGCCTCTCCAGCTTGGTTATCATCTTTCACTTAATGAATCATGCATTTTTCAAAGCATTACAATTCCTGAGTGCAGGTTCAGTGATTCATGCTATGTCGGATGAGCAAGATATGCGGAAGATGGGGGGGCCTGCCTCCTCATTCTCTTTTACCTATGCCATGATGCTCATGGGCAGCTTATCTCTAATTGGATTTCCTTTTCCAATTGGATTTTGTTCCAAAGATGTGATCTTAGAGCTCGCTTACACTAGGTATACCATTAGTGGGAACTTTGCTTTCTGGTTGGGAAGTCTCTCTGTCCTTTTCACTTCTTATTACTCTTTTTGTTCACTTTTTCTAACATTTTGTTGTGCCAGAATGATCCTGTCGTGCCGCTATTACCCTCCACGAAGAGAGTAGATGTGAATGAAAACCGAAAGAAAGGTAATGGGATACTCCATCGCTACAGATTACCGACGCCTGCCAAAGGACGAATGGACTGAAGCTTCACCCCTACATACCTCTGAAACATCTGAATGAAGCCTCTATGCCAGCTTCGCTGCCGGGTCCTGATTGCCGACAAAAGATCCAGAGAAAAAAGATAAAGATACGGGAATAAAATTCTAGAGTAACTCGTATTGGACATCTGGGAAAGAAAAAGGATTGATCTTGCTGCTCATGGATAGGGAAAGAATACTCAACAATTTACTTTACAAGAATGACTTATCCTAGGGCTCTGGTCCATCCCAGCTTTGGCCACACATCCATAATGTTTTCACCATCACCCGATACACAAATTATTCCTCGAGATGTAGAAATTCATTGACTCTTAATAAGATTGGATTCAATTAACCTAGGTCAAACTCTTTGGTAACTCACTATTGTAAGAGTCTTTAGATGCTGCTTTTCTTAATATCAACTTCTGTACAATGGCTTTGACTTAAAATATTAATTTGTGCTTACATAGCCGTAATAAATTCTCTATCACTTTCTTCTTTTCATAATTTGTATTACCAACTTCCCATCTCTTTATCATTATAAAAACTCTTATTCTTAAGTGTACGACGGTTCCTTGCAATTGATTAAATAGATCTTGATCCTGGGCAATGGGTATCTCTTCCGTAATCAATTTCCTAAAGCATTTATGGATTCTTTTCCCATTACAAGTTTTGTTCTGCAGGAAATCTTAATACTTATACTGATCCTAGGGGTATATCGACTTCGCATTCTGTCTCCTTATCTGAGGTAGATGATTTATCTTTCAACCCGATGAAAAAAATTGGATCACTTCTTATGGATTCGTTGAGAATGATTCTAATCCCAAAATCACCTTTGAAATTCCATTCTTCATCTCATTTTTAAAAGATGAAAAAAACAATTTTCTTTTCCTTTCTTTAATTTATCTCTAATAAATAAATATCAATTTGTATCATCATATGTCTCAACTGTTATCATTTTTTATCACCAACACTAGGTTGTAAACCTTAAAATTTTTTAATCATTCCATCCATAACATTTCCATAGAAATCATATACCTTCAATAACTTCCAATCTGTATTGATATCTTTTGTCAAATTTAGAGCTTAACATAGTTCTAGGTAATATGACATTCCAGCTTAGTGTCCTAATAGTGATCACTTTCCCTTTCCAACTTTGAATGTTTGGATCGAGTTCTTATGTTTTCTCATAATAATCTGAGATATAATTATATGGATTTTATCTGAGTTCACAAGATTTGATTCTATATATTCCAGTATCTACACTATATGCCAATGATGTGTAATAGTTTAATTTAGCTTGCACCAACTTTCCAAATTCTACTTGAATGTGCAATGCTTTAACAACAATGATGAAGGAAAAGGAGTACCTGTCACCATGTTGGTGGCCTTTTTTGCTTCTTTTTCTCCTTGTTGTGACCCTTGTGCCGATGGGTAATGATAGTTCCTAGGCAGGTGTCCTTCTTGGTTATAGTTGTAACATTTCCTTTAGGGTGGTGTCGTATCCATTATGTAAAGACATATATCCTGGGTATGGCCTGTAAGACCCATACCCCAAATCCTTACAGTTTGGATCCCTCCGTGTCTGGTCTTACTGTGCCAACGCTTGGCACCATGACTTTTGACCCTCCATATGATGTGGGATCAACTTCTAGGATCACGTAGTGATGGTAGAACATGTGAGAGAAGATACATGTAACCTATGAAGCATCCCCACCAAATCGGGCCCATCAAACTAGGCCTAAATCTATTTTTAAGCCCAACCAGAGGCATAACCAGAAAAACATTCATCCGCTTGACTACAACTGGTTGAACACAGGATTGTGCCTTTCTCTCTCCATGGGTTCTATAAAAAGGAGGACCCAATCTTCTTTTCTTCCATTTGAAACCGTAGGAGAGTGAGAGTGGGAGAAGAAGAGAAGAGGAAAAAGAACTTGGAACTCAAAGCTCTAAGCCTTAGTCCCAATTTCCTTGGAGTTAAGTTCAATGAATCTCCTCCTCTCTTTGTTTGGTGTTTAAGACTAGGAACCTTGGTAGTTGAGCACCATTAATGGTGGCCACCATTAACAACCTAGAAAACCTAGGTTTGTGTTCACACTCCATATAAAGTTTAATAAAGCCATAAATGGCTCCCATTGTACATAATAATGATGGGAAGATGATTCCCACCAGCAAAAATGGATATCATGAAGTAGGAATCAAACCTCCATTACTGGAGACCAAGCTTGACCTAGGAAACCTAGGTTATCATCCCCTTCATGAATGGAGACATTAATGGGGTCTAAAAAACTCCCATTATGTGTAAATATGATGGGAGAAAATTTCCCACCATTTAGAGTGAAGGAAATCAAGTGGGAAAGACTTTTCCCCAAAAGGGAAGCCTTTTCTGGTTCTTGCTTGGCTTCTAGGTCGGAACCGGTGGTACAAAACTGGTGTCACAGAATCGGTGGCACAAAACTGGTGTCACAGAACCGGTGGCACGAAACTGGTGGCGTAGAACCTGTGGCACCAAACCGGTGTCACAGAATTGGTACCATTGAACTAACAACTTGAATTGACAGCATGAATCAGAGGCAGGAATAGGAGGCAGTACCGGATGATGTATCACCCAGCAAAGCTTCCGAATGACCTACTGGAACCATACTATGTAACAGTAGATATGAAGCAGATGGTCTACCAGATGACCGACCATCCGATTCATCCTCCAATTCTGTTTACTAAGAAATGACTAAGTGTTAACCGGCTTACTATACCGGAGGAACCATCATCGGTTCTATCCTCCAATTCAGTATGTTTTTTACTTGTAAGCCTAAGAATGATTAGAAAGACCTTCCTTTCAGTTTCAGACTTAATTTAGGACCCGTGCATGGACTCTAGGACTTATTCATGCTGGTTTAAAAGATGATTATCAAATTAATGAAGCTTATCTAACAAATTAGGTAAAACACTGCGGGTAGTGGACAAAGCTTTCTATCGGCTTCATGGTTCTTTAGCACCACTGGTATCTATAGGTGAGGGGTCAGGTTACGTAGAGTTTGTGCATGTGCTTGTTGTATGTTTATTGTTGTTTTTCTTTTATAACATGTCATCTAATGAAATGTATATAACTGTTCATGCATTTACACATAATTATAACTATGTATGTTGATAGTTGTTGTTACCTTGTTAAGGTCATGGCAAACCATGGGAGTGGGGATCTAGGGTCTTTGCAAGGGGGTAGTTGTTGATGTTGTTGTGATGTGTCGATATCCTAGTGGAGACACGATGATCCATGGGAGTGAGGATCCAGGGTTCTCTGTTGGGATGCCACCCATGTATTGTGGTTCATGTAACGAGTGATCTCATAAATCATTTGGGTATAGCTATACCTTAGTGGAGGCACGATGAACCATGGGAATGGGGAGTCGGGGTTCTCTACTGGGTGTAGTTTTTGTTAAGAGCATGTATGGCGTGTAGAGTATGGAAGTATAATACACGTGCCATGTTGGCACTCTATGCTTTAGTGGGGACATAGTCAATCCATGGGAGTGGAACGGGGATTCCTACTAGAGTATTGTTTTACTTACTGCGTGCACATGCCATGTTGAGTGATTATTGTTATGGATGTGATTGTGTGTGGGGTATATGACCAGGTAGCATGTGGGAGCAAGATACATGGCTATATATCTGATTACACCATAGTGGGGACAAGATCAGTCTATTGGAGTGGAACGGGGATCTCTGCTAGGGTGTAGCCCTATTTATCTCATGCATCATGCATTAACTAGGTCAAATAACTTGTGCTTTAGTGAAAGATGGACAAGCCACTGATGAACAAGGAGTGCTCGGGTTAGGGGTGTCCTTGATTCATAACGAGGAGTGCTTGGGATCAATGGTAGTTCAGTCATGGGTTATGCGAGCCACTGATCATCGAGGAGTGCTCGGGTCAGGTGTGTCATGGATTCATTATGAGGAGTGCTCAGGATCAATGGTGGTTTACTCATGAGGTGCAATTGAGCTAGGGTACAAGCCGACCATGATTGCATATACATTTGATTGCCACTCACAATTTCTTGTTTATTTACTTCTATACTGCATTCATTAAATTGTTGCATAGGATTGCATTAGATACCTAACTTCTCGCTGAGCTGAGGATGGGAGTTCAGTCCTCGATATCAAAATTGTTTTTTAGCTTTGGTTGTAGGTACCTCTTCTGTGATGGCTGATATGGATCCTATTGAGGTAGAGGGCACTTCTCTTGGTGGAGGGCCATTAAGGGGTAATGTTAAGGGCTGTACTTGTAAAGAATGTGTTTATGGGACCTGAGTCAGCACTTCGCTTCCATGATTTTGATGTTTGTAGATAGATGCGGTTTGGTTTATCTACAATATTTTATTTCGATTTACTCTAGCTATTTAGTATGGGGTATATGTAATATGAATATTTATTGTGAAACAATTTGTAAGACATAACAAACTTATTATGTAATGATAACATTAGAAGCATTTGTTCTCTATTATGATTTGACTACAACTTTTATTATTCCACTGCAATGATTATTAATTATTGTTGATTATTATGGATGTTGTTTGTATAAACTGTGGGGTTTGTTGGTAGATCATTTTGGTTGTCGGTCATAAGAAGATTTGGACTGCCACGAGGGTTGACCGAGATATCACGCTTGATTCCCCAAAATGGCCTGTGACATGACCCATTTTGTGGCAAGAGGTGCATCTGGAGATATATGGTGGAAAGTCCTAGCATACAAGACACCGTGATCGCTTCAAGGGCAGAACTTCCTTGAGAGGTTTTTTGATCACTCTCTTTCCCAAACTAGCAAAGAGGGCTGTCTCCGACTTATGCACCCAGGAAGCATAGTTGGTCAAGAAGGCTTCTCCAAATATGTCCCACGTAATGACACCATGGCATTCCCGAAGCACAGGTTTGGTGTTCTACCACCACACGAAAGGTTTGCCTACCAACTGATATGTGGCACATTTTCTTTTCACAGCGTCAGACATTTTCAAATATCCCACAGATCCTTCCAGTGCTTGGATCCATGTCCGAGGTTGATTTAGATCCATATGCATTCCAGTGAAATGTTCAGGATTCTTTTCGAGGAATCTATGCATGTCCTCAAGCATGGGGTCCTTGGCAACACCTGAGGTAGTGTCCTGGTTTAGGTTCGTAGCCATTTGTTTGAAAATTTTGTCTGCACCTAGAAGAATTTAAACCATTGGTCGCGTCACGAATAAGAATGTTTCGAAGAGAACATCATGCAATACAAGGAATATGTTCGAGGTCAGCAATAATGGTTTAACGAGGGCATTGTAGATGTACAAGCAAATAACATCCAAACGGAGTGACAATAGTAAAATAGGAATGTGCGGCTGCACAATGTGTGCGGCTGGGGCGCGCGGTTGCAGTGTTCCACTACACGTTGACTTCCTTGTTTTAATAGAGGCACAACCTGTATTTCTTATTTCCTTCTATTTTGGTTTGGTGTGCGACTAAAAGAGCACACACCCTTATCATACCACTTTCCTTTGAGGATTTTTTGATGATTTAAAGCTTGTATCTCATCGTTCCTCATCCTAACACATCGTCAAGGTGATCCTCATGCCAATTTTTCATTTTTCTACCCTAGATGATTTTTAGTTTCAATTCCTAGTATATTGTTCCTTATAATGGTTCAGAATGATGGGGTTTCAACCTGTAATCATACTTGACAGTGGTTATCATACTTAACCATCATGTTTAATCTCATTTTTATTGATTCATTTTGGTCATCAAGTAGAAATGAAATTTCCTTTTTATTTTCTCAAAAATTGACCTCAACTTGCTTATCTCTTGTTTTCCTTCAATCTTTGATGTGTTTGCGATTAAAATCTCTTCATAGATCATTCGAACCTTGATTCAAAAGATATTGGTCTCATAAGACATAATTTCTTTTCAACTTCCAATTTTCCTCTATTTCACACAATATCAACTTCGGCCCTTCTAAATTGATAATCTGCGCCATCTGTGATCTCTTAAAATCATTGTTGTGTATTGGTGCACTCATTTTACTTTGTGCTCAACAACTAATACTAAATTTTTTTTATTTTGGTAGGCTTCCATCACCTTGGGTTAGCCCGGTTGCAATGACTTCTCTAGACATTTTGATTTTCATTGGGAAGGAGTCATCTGTTATAGGGGCAACAAGATGTACATAACCTTGGTCACTTGGATATGACTGGCAACAATTTTGGTCAGTAGAGGTAGCCAAGAATTGGCATTGATTTGAGCATAGAATGGTGGAGTCAGGTTGTTTCATGAGATACGATGAATTAGAGAGATTTTCTGTTCATTGAGCATTCACTGATATGGGTTGGTTACCAGTTATGGGGTACTAGATGCCCACACGTTCTAACCTTGTGAGACAATTTTATTGCAACCTTCAAGTAAAACGAGGTATGGAGAATGGCGCAGACAATTCGTCCTTATAGATTTTCAGTTGGGTGATGGGACGAGAGATTATTTTGGACATTCATAGTTGCCTGTCTCTTGGATGTCTCTACAGATGGAGAACTTGTTTATGTGGAGCCAAAGATTCCAATTGTAGCTGAGTAAGAGCTTGCGATGATATAGGAACATATGATATTAGGTCTTGCATTAAGGAAAAGTAATTGTCAACCATTTCCCAGAGTATATAGTCACATTATCCAACAATATTATGCCCAGAAGTGGATATAGGGATTCTATTATGCATTTCTACAAGTTTAACGCTTATTGTGTCACTGTGCGGTGACAACTTTGCCTTTCTTACTTGATCTTGAAAACACTAATTACTATAGTGCTCTATTCTTGGTCTGGCAGTCTTTCCTATGGGAGGTTGCTCACCCACATATTCATTCAGCGAGGGATAGACCTTTCTCAAGATAATTGTATGGAGTGGTCTATTTATTCTGATTTTGGTTGGAATTCACTGTTCAGGCTTGGCCTTCAGGATGTTGTTCTTAGTGATGGCGAGTTAAAGCGGATTCTTTGTCCAAATTTGTGATCTTGGCAACGATCTGCTAAGAAAATTTTGCATAAAGTGATCCCATCCTCATCTAGGATTAAGTTGGCTTCGACGAGTGATAACATTGATCCGACATACATCCCTACAGATTCTTCTCGTGCTCAAGGTTCAGAAGATACGACATCTTTGGTAATTAAGCAAGATTGTACACGGGGTTTGCAATGATGTGTCACATGTGACGGTTCCTTAGACTCCAGTTATTGATGTTGCTAAGCTGCAAGATGTGTTGGTAGATGCTCACATTTAAGTGTTTGAGTTACAAGAGTACCATCAGAAGACATAGACAAGATTATCATCATACAAGAGGCATATGATTCCAAGCATCTCAGGTGTAGAGCGATGTGTAATAGAGACTAAGATTATTATGTTGTAGTTGCGTGATGTTCTTGAGGTTGCTAGACAAGAAGTGTCCTTTATACGAAATGCATTGACATCGACAAGTTTAATCTTACTTGTTCTTGCTGAGGTAGAGGCGGAGACTATGACTGAGCATGGAAGAGCTAACCAGCGTAGAGCTTGATCTGTGACTGGGGTTCAGTAAGTGGCCGGGGTTCAGCCTACTTACTCCATGGAATGAGTTTTGATAAATAGTTTCACCTTTGTTTTTCTCACCTCATTTTGTTTAGGGTTAAGGTTTCAACTTGTAACTATCTACCCATCCCGCTTAAATATTGTTCACTCGTTAAAGCTTATCTTATTTGGTTTGTGTATTATGCTCTTCAGTTTCTATATTTTTCTTTGGTCTCTTCCTATAACTTATTCTCAATTGGTATGTTATTTTTGTTCACCTAATGTCTGCATTTATGTTTTCACATGTAAGTATAATTGATAGTGATTATTGTGCAACATGCTTTGATACCAAACATTGTTACACCCCATTCTCGACGTAGCGGTACTATTGAATGCAATGGGTTCTTTTCATCCTATTAGGGCATAAGAAATCCCCTTCCAGGATCAGATATCATGGTATACCACATATCAAACACAATAAAACTTACAAAATTATCAGAGTAATTTAAAACATCTCCAATTTAAATATTTATCCAAATATTAAGAGAAATCATCAGTGAAAGTCTTATAGTTGAATATTGAATTATGAAAATAAGCTGAAAGAATCAAATAGTTTAAGGTTCCAATTTATCAAAATCCAATATAACCAAAATAATTAAAAGAAACATTGTTGTAAGTTTATCCCGTTAACGTATCCCAACTAAAATAAATCCCAAAACCAATAAAAATAAAGAAATAATAGGCACAACCTAAGCCCATGAGCAGACACTATGAATCACTCAAGGATCATGATTTTCCTCTTTAGGCTCGTTGTTCTCATTATTCACACTGAATGAAAAGCTTCCTGAAGCAACGAACGAAGAATCTGCAAGATCTAAAATAGTTTGTGCGCATAATGGTAAGCTCAACCACCGAGCTTAGCAAGAAAACTAAATGTGCAACAAGTAAATGCATGCAACTATCAACTATGGTCATGTAAGATAACTGTAAGTGCCAACTCAAGACAGCCCACACATGGAGCCTCTGGTTGTACGAATCTCCATTCAGAATGATGCTGCCTCACTTGGTGAACAACCACATCCCCCATGTATGGGTCCTTTATTTTGGCCCACAGATGACCTCAACTCATCCCAAGTCTACCTTATGGCACTTGAGGAGGTGATAATCCCACTAGTCGACCCGCCTGCCCATCTAGACTACGTCAGGTATTGGGAGTATCACAGCTATGATCATACCACCCTTTATTAAACCCATGCCATTACAAAACCCCCTAATAGCTAGGGATACTGTTTTATGGGTAATTAAAGTTCAACTAGTCATGTCCATCTAATTGGCTTTATTACTGGACCGTAACATCACCAAGCTTCTGACCCTATCCGAGCCCCCATAGAGGACATCATGACTTGGCTAAGTTACATAAGGTTAATGCAGAACAGTGCCGATAAGAAGTGGTGCAGGCGTCTCATACCACCCACCTTCTTCCTTATCGACTTAACCAGACATTATGAATCAATTACGGATCAGTCACTTTTGTGGAAAGGTAGCAAGTGTCCCATACCACTCACCCTCCAATCCTATAGGCACTGCTGATCCCAAAAGTAAAGATGCATACACATGGGCACATAGAGTAGTATATTAGATGGCATGTTAATACACAATTAATGTTATCAATCTCACAGCATCACATATCATAATAATAAGAGAAATACACATGCATCCAATAGGTTTAGTTCCCTTGCCAAAAGATAAAAGAGTAATCTCCATCGAATAGCTTCTTATCAGAGTCTTCGTAGCTCTAACAAAACCAATTACACATTATGCATTAATTCATTATCCAATAGAATTATTCTAGTTTCGCTTTAAGCTCATTATTCTCGTGTTCACAACGTTATTAGTATGTCTGATATTCATGCTTTCCATCTACTATTTGTTTATCATAGCGTAGCATTAAGCATTAGTTATTAATTCCATTCATTACTATTCATAGTCTAAAGGTACTTCTAACTAGGGATAAACCTGCTATCTACACGAGATAAATGAAGTGTAGATTCGTACCCACAAGACAGCACGCTTGTTAGTCAGATTCCACCTTCTATTTTTCTTAATACTAAGAAGGACTTCTTTTAATGAAGTCAGGGGTGTTCGAGCACCTTAACAGGGGTCCTAAGGCTGAGTAGTAATTACTGGCCGAGCAAGGGAAGGTATAGCAGCCAAAATTGCATCGGGTCTGTGGCTGCAGCCGCACCTCACTTGGTGCTGGGCGTGTGGCTGCAAGCTTTTACATGGTCGTGTGACAGTGCCAACACTTCTAGAGTGTTGTCTAGTCCTAGTAGGTTTGGTTTAAGGCTTCATATTGCAGAGGGGGTGTGTGGTTGGTTGTTTTAGTGTGTAAACCAAAACCAACCTCATACATACATGGAACACAAGGGGTTTCACTTCATGAAAGTATGATTACAGTGTTTTAAACCCAAAAACATGTCCAAATAAATTATACTAAGTCACTGGCCAAGTTTGGCCGAGATCCGATGCCAGAATCACATGCAGTTGATGGCATCAACCACATGTTATGATTGGTAGGTCGTACGGCTGGTCTTTGCAACATTACGTTGAACGTGGCTGGATGGCTACGATTTTGACACAGGTGGTTTACTTAGATTTTTTCTAAGTCTGAATAAGGAGTTTGGGCTCATGGTTCCACGTTTACATTACGGTTTGGATACCATTTCGATCCAACAAATAACCAAAATACCAGATTTGGTTTATACCTTGGAATCTAGATTGGAGTCCTTCGGATCCTTATTGAATCATGGTCTCGGGTCTCTTGAACTACAAAGTGGTCATATGTGTACTTTTTTAGTGCATAAGTATTTATCATGTCAATTTGATGCATTATTTTGCCCATCTGTTAAGCCATGTACACTACCATTCACGATTCAGGTCTGTGAACAATAACCCACCTAGTTTGAAGCTTCTCCATAATTGAAGAAGGGTATTTCTTCTATCGTTTCAGACATGGACTTTCGATTCCATAACGGTAACACCACAAACAAATCCTTAAATTCAAAATTTATTATCCAGAGATATTCTTTACTGAGCATCATCCCTTATGACATTGTTAATTGATTTAACTAGAAAGAGAAGGATACTTACAATGGTGGTCTTTGGTTCTCCAGCAACCAAGTCAATGATCTAGAGGTAAGCTTGTCTTCTCTTCCTTCCTTCTTCTTTTTTTTCTCTTCTGCGTTTTCTCTTTCTCCTTCTCTCTTTGGGTGGTAGTTAGAGGAAAGGTTTTCCTCTCTTCTTTTCTTCTTTTCCCTCTCCTCTCTTTATCTCTTTTCCTCTTCTCTAATTTTGTGCATTAAAAATCTCCTCTCACCAATTTTCTTGATTAATGGTTGTTTTAGAGAGTTATCTCCTTTCTTCACCAAATCGGTAAGTGTAGGATTTTCATGGATCCCATCATGGATGTAGAGGATTTCCTTCTCTGGTTACCATGAATAGGCCATTGGTGATAGGCCTTCCAAGTTTAGAGAAGATAGAGATTCAAAATGATGGGTCACGAGGCCATTTATCACTACCAATTTCATTCCTGGGGTGCGGCTGCACTGGGTGTGGCTGGTGCACAACCTCACCACCTCTTTCTTTAGTCAGTCCTCCTTTTTGGTCTACTAGCTTTGGTGTGTGTGTGTTATGCACTAGGTGGTAACATTGGTTGGGTCCGAGACATCTTGTAGTGCAATGTCGTGTATTCTAATGACATAGAAGGTTCAAGGTAATGATTTTGTGTCACCTTAACGGTATGTCATTATCTTCGGTCTGGTCAGCCTGATAGTTTCGCATGTGGGAAGACCTAACATATGCCCAAAATGGTCAAATCGTAACAGGGTTTGGGCATGGGTTTTACAAGAATTGTCACAGTGGTCTCCAGTAGAAGATTTACGGAGAAGGTGTCATCAGACCTTCTCTTCTCAATGGCCAGATCGGACTTAAGAGGTGTTTGCTCCTCTTCCACCCTCTTTCCCTTGGCGGTCAGTTTCAACTTCAGTTGGGCTACCTTAGATCGGTCCTTGGCGGCTAGGTCCTCTACATCTTGAAGCTCCTTGGTCTGAGCTTCATTCTTCTCTGAGTATGACTTATGGACCCTCGTAGCCTCATCCCGCGTCTTCTAGGCAGAGGCAAGATGCCTCTCCAACTCTACTTCACTGTCATCAAGGACCTTTAGTGAATCGATCAGCTACAGTACGGTGACACAAATGATTAGAAAAAAAAATGACAGTTATAATAGAACCCAAAGAAAGATTATCAACACTTATACTGAGGAGACTCTTGTCATTCTTCTTCTTCAGCTCCTTGTTCTGCAACTTTTGGAAGTAAGCCATGTCCTTGGGCATACATACTCCCTCCAATAGTTGATATGCGACATTTGACTAGTACAGGCCTCTGTTTGAGTTCTTTATTGACCATTTTGGCAAGGACGGAGCATGGGGGGTGCTAGGGCTCGCAGCCCGAGGAGGGGCTTGCTCTTTAAAAGCTCTCTTCCCCTTGCCCAACTTGGACATAGCGGAAGGGTCAGCTGTGGGAATAGGACTAGGATCTTGCCCAGTTATTGCCTTTACCTATTTGCTATTGCTGGCTTCCATTGAATCTTCCCAATAAACTCGACAATTTATTGGCTGCCCTTCGTAACCTGTACCGACTTTCACCCAGGTCTATTACCATCTGACTAAACCCACCGACTACCATCACCATTAGTCCCCAGTTTACCACTTGTCCATTTATCAAACCTTCATTCCATGGCATCATCACCAGTCCACCATAACTTTTCCATAGCAGCGAACCCACTTGCCCCTTACATCCTAAACTTGTCCTCACCACCTTGACTCACCACAACACCTGGCCACCCCAACTGATCCTGCAACCACCAATTCTGTCCGCAAGCCCCTATTTGCTCATCCTTACGGCCTGACCTGGACACCCACCCAACAACCTTACCATGGATTGCTGCACCTTGCGATAACAAACCCCAACCAAACACATCACTCTCTCACCAAACCTTGCCACAACTTGCTACTTGTTTCAAATCCAACCAGCTTTGCATACACTTGTCCTTCATCCTATCAAATATGATTCCTTGATCTATCTATGAAATTAATTAATTGATATATATCAATTAAATTTGATTGATTGGATTTTGATTAATTGATATGTTTTAAACAAATTTGATTGATTGAATTGATGACCTTGGTTTTTTTTATCATGACAAAGAGATTGATCCACAAGATCTGAATTTACCATGCTTTAATGTAATGAAATTGATCCAATCGTATTGTTAAATTTTGATGAAAATAAAATTGATCATGAGTGGAATTGAATGGAATTTTGATTGATCCGATCATATGCCAAATTTTTGATGAAATTGGAATTGATCATATGGAATTTTGATGAAATTGAAATTGATCCGATTATGGTATTGTGGAAATTGATTGAAATTGATCCTACCGATGGTGGAAATTGATTGAAATTGATCCCATATGCTTGGAATTTTAATGAAAATTGATCAGATCATATGCTTGGAATTATGATATAAATAAAATTAGACCATTGATCTTTGGAATGATATGATTAAAATTGAACTATTGATCTTGAATTTAATGTGAATAAATCTTGGCCTTTGATTTAGGATTTTTAATGTGAATGAAATCTAGACAATTTATGATTGAATTCAATATGATTAAAAATATAACCATGTGATGTTGAATTTTTACATGTTTAAATCCTGGCCATTGATCTTGGAATTTGATGTGAGTTAAATCTAGCCATTGATCTAGAGTTTCTAATATGATTAATTTTGAGCTATTGGAAGATTAATTTTTATTTGGATCATGAGAGAATATTAATTGTAAGCCATTGGATGTTTAATTTTGATTTGGATCTTATAATGAAATGAATCTAGCCATTGATCATAAGTGATATGAAATATAGACCATTGGATCTTGATCATGAGCATCTTATTTGAATCTAAACCATTGGATTAACATCATGGGTGATATAAATAAATCTGGACCATCGGATTATCTTAATGATTGATGTAAATGAATATGAACCGTTGGATCTTGATTATCATTTGGAGTGATCTGAATGGTTGGATTACCATCTTGAGTAATTTGATCTATTGGATTACCTTTTTGAGTGATTTAATTGAATTTAAACGGTTGGATTGACCTCATGAATATTTTAAGTGAATCTGAACCATCGATCAAATATGATCTTGATTACATTGATGATGATCGATTACATCAAATCTGAGTAGTCGATCAAATATGATCTTGGTCACATTGTTGATGATCGATGCTTGATCAATGCTCTTACATGTTTGTTGCCATATTGATTCATATGCTTTTTGCTATATTTGAGATGCTATGCTTTATTGCTATTACTTGAGATAAAGTATGTTGTTTGTTGTCATATTTGAATGATATTTATTATTGACAATAACTTAATTTCTGCAACATCCTAGTCGAACTACCATATCTGTACACCTAGAAGACATATTAGTTGTGGGGACGTACATGTAGGCACCCATATCACGGGAAGGGTAGGAATGGAAAAATGATAAATCTTAATCATGAATCAGAAAGCCTAGCCCAACACATGCCAAATTAGGGTTTTAGGTCAAGGATAACTTAGGACAATCCCTACCCCTTCAGCTCATCTCCTCTAGGATACAGAGAACTATATAGGTGTGAAGTGAATCGAATCATAGAGCATTTAGGTTCCACACTTTGATATTGAAAGAAGAAAATGAATGAATTGAATCTACATTCCGAACTACGCGGATCCTGATTCTTAGGATAGAACCCTAAGATACGTAGGTAGTTTGGTGAGACACCCAAACACGGTTCCACATTTCAATCTGTATAGATTAAACTCTAAAGGCTTCCTTAGACCAAGGTAGAGTACACCTGAGTGGTTTTAGGTAAGCAAATTGTAGTATCTTGAAACCAAGGTAGAGTATACTTGAGTGGTTTTAGGATAATAAACTCTATAGACTTCCTTAGACCAAGGTAGAGTACACCTGAGTGGTTTTAGGTCAACAAATTTTAGTATTCCTAGACCAAGGTAGAGTACACCTGAGTGGTTTTAGGATAATAAATTCTAGCTTTTCTTAGACCAAGATAGAGTACACCTGAGTGGTCTTAGGTTAGCAAATCTTAGGCTTCCTAAACCGAGGTAGAGTACACCTGAGCAGTTTTAGCCATCCCTTTTGTCTTCCTAGACCAAGGTAAAGTACACCTGAGTGGTCTTAAACATACCTTGTAGTCTTCTTAGATCAAGGTAGAGTACACCTGAATGATCTTAGAATACTATTTATTTTAGCCTTCTTAGATCAAGGTAGAGTACACCTGAGTGATCTTAGAATACTATCCATTTTAGGCTTCCTAAACCAAGGTAAAGTACACCTGAGTGGTTCTAGAAAATCCATATCCACAACCCATCACAACGAACTACGTTGTACCTAATTTTCAGGACCTCTGAAATACGTAGGCAACTTGGAGGACCTCTCCAAGTACGGTACCATATCTTAGTATCCTTAGGTCCTCCACATCCATATCGTATCCATATCCTTATCTATATTCACTTCGACCCACATAGGCTATCTCTAGATTAAGTCTCAATCATCATCAAGCATAAACTTTAACTTGAACAATTGAATCTAAGAAAGCTTAAGCATAAATCACATCCATAAACCCTTAATCACAATCCATTCGAACTATGTTATGGACTTGATTTCTAGGATTGGAATACATAGGCAATTTGAGATGTCTTATACTTCTCAGATTTAGTCCATCACCGAACCATCTTCGGTTCGATTTACTGTTTGTTATTTTTCTTGTTTATTTATTTTCAAAACATGTTTGGCTGAACCTAGGTTAGAAGAACTTAGCAACTTAACATAGGATCCCCATGAGCCCTAGTTATCATCCATTGACCATAAACAGCCAAAAAAATAGAGTAAGGAAAGTAGAATCATATAGGAGGCTGATTTTTGGATCAAGCAGTTTTGGTGCCTAAAACCTTCCCAAACTGTACCTTGAATGCTTACCCATTCTTTGATAGACCATGCCAATATATTGGGTCAAATGAGTCAATAGAAGTATTGTCTTATGATGAGACTACATTTTTATTGGTCCTAGATCTTAATCTAGGTGGCGACTCCATATTCATTTTTTTTATCCATCGGAGATGGTGGAAGATCCATTTTGTCCTCACACCTAACAAGCATAACCTAGCATAATAATATGCATGAATAGTTAATAGCATAAATAAAGATGACATGTTATATACACAAACATCACACAACAGAAATAGATAGAATGGATACTATTATTAATTATTTAGGTTTGGGTCCTGTTCCCTTACCTGACTCTTGATAGCAAGTCCTCTCTGAGTCACAGAGTCCAACCACACTGTCCTCATGTCCTAGATAACATTAGAAATTAATTAGAATTTGGTTTAAAGGGTTTACGTTGGTCCAAACCAAGTTTGGATTGAAAACAGTCCAAAAATTAAACTATTCGATCATACGTCTAGATACAGACTGTCCGTTCGGTATGTTTGACCGAATAAGTCTAACAGACTTCTGAATGGGTCCAGTGGCTTATCTGATTAGACTTATGTGCCACCAGTACTCCAATCAAAAAAAGTCTGTGAGACCATCAGTCTGACCTTCTTCTTCTATCAATTTTCGACTTGGTTTATGGGTTTCTCCTAAAACAATATAGGATTAACAAAGTATTAGGATTAGTTTTATTCTCCATTCGAAGCCTTGTGTTCTTATAACATAAATCTAAACTCCCTACTTACAGATTTAGGGTTTCTTAGGGGAACTAGGGTTTCAGATCAATACCTAGCTTCTCATGGTATTGATCTTAACCTAACCCCATGCTAAGAGCAACTACATGTATGAAGCACTTACCATTGGTCTAAGGATGGTGATGCTCTTTTTCCCAATGGAGTTCTCCCCTGTAGACCTTCCTCGAGCTCTTTTCTCCTCTTCAGATCTCTTTTTCGGTCTCTAGGGTTTGAGGGAGTAAAAAAGGGATCTGACTAAGAGTAAGGATGTAACTATATAGAGAGGGATATCCTTTTTGGAGTCTCTCTCACATATGGAAGGTCTCCAATAATTGAATTTGGAAGGTGGGACCAAGGTGGGACCCACTAGGGTCCATTTTTATTCCTAAACAACTAACCGGTCAGACTTCATGAGACTAGTATGTCTCAACCAGTCAGACCGGACAACTTTCTTTCTACGTCTATTTCGACTCCTTTTCATACCTGGACTTGTGGTTCATCATCCAACTATTTCCTCTGACCCGGTTATGACTGGAAGACTTGTTATGACATGAAAATGTAGGTTAAACCGGGTTCATGGAGTACGGGTCTTACAATGCGTTAGAGGTTTGGAAGAAAGCTGTAACTCTAGTGGGAGGAGTGAGGGAGGACAAGTCAAATTGGAGTTCCTTTCCGAGAGTGAGACTATCTAGAAAGTAAAAAACTAGGTATTCTTGCCTAGTGTCAATCCTAGGGGAAAGAGAAGGAAATTATACTCCTTCTACGTAGAAAAAGTAGTTAAAGGAGAGTTGGGACCAATAAGTCCATTCATGGGTCCTAGAAATATTCCCCCACCTCCTAGATCATGAATTTGACAAGTATCCATTCATATATGAGCCTTTTTAGCCTATCCGGATGTAGGTTCGATCCTATATGGTTAAGAACCTTGCGACTACACTGGCTGCAACCAGACCTGTTTTTGGTTGTTTTCCGTTTGAATCACGTCTACCCTATTGTTAGGGTGGAAAAACATCTCCCAATAAAAATATTACACGTGGCATCTATAACTGCTTAGGCCGACCAGATGTGTTAGAATTGCACTTGGCTTTGAATACTTAGAGGTATAATCCTATCATGTTACGCCGCCTTGTCACACCCCAATTCTGGTCTATCCAGAATGGTGTGATGAACCGCCAATAAACCAATAGTTCACCCATGATCTCGTGTACGTCTTACCCACCATATCAAACCAAACACACATTCCACATTAATAATCAGAGGTAATAAACAAATAAGCAAAAGTCTTACAGATAATGAACTGAGAGTCTAACAGTGATAAATAAGTATTTAATCCAATTATCTCCAAATCACAAGACATAAAAATAAATAATCAATTAAATATATGATGTTCAAATTATAACTAAACTTAAGGAAAAACACATTGGTTGCACTAGCATGATAAATCATGCGCATCTTCTTTAGCTTTTACGTCCGTCGCAGCAACATGTCTATACGTTGGCACATTCATATATTCTTCAACAGTAGGAACTGCATCATCAACTAAAAATATTCGACGTCGAAAGGGTGAGCACACATCACGGCTCAGTGAACAAACAAAATAATGCAACAAACATATGCACACATTCAATTCATATCTTTGGCTTGGTTTTTAAGTATACAATATGCTATAGAAAAGTTTGGTGGCTGCCACACCTCTATACACGAGTGTGTGAATCCGCCCAATGGATCAAACACCATTGCCATCCCACATGCACCCACCATGGAATAGAGAAAGAGCTAAAGTGTTTGGTTCAAACACCGCCAACACTTCCCCTGATGCTCTACTCATACCAACACGTAAGCCCTTGTTGGTGAGGGCTTGCAAACTGGGTTCGCAACTAACCAATCCTAATGCCAAATAGTGTATCCAAGACCTCACCCTATCATCCCTCAATACGTCCATAGAGATAGAGCTAAGGCCCCCAGGCAGAGTCAGAGACCATACGATCCGAGACCACCTCCCCTGATACCCTACGACATAATAGTTCTGCTAAGTTAATGGCGATACGACGATGTTAGTGGGCAAGAATTGAGTGGAGATAGAGCTAGAGTCTGGTGACAAGGTCAAAGACCACCATGCCACATCCTCCCCTTGATGCTCCACTCGCATCCAACACACCAACCACACACATACATTCACATGCCTATTCCTAGCATCATCATCATCATATTATAAATAAACGGAATTAAATATGCATGAACAATAATAACAGGAATATTAGATGATATGTGAGATACACATTACAAGCATTCAAGCATAGAATCAATCATGGCATTGGACTCAATAAAAATAATAGTTTGTTATTATCCAATTAGTTTAGGTCTTGTTCCCTCACCTGTTAGCAATACTTGATGTCCTTCCAAGCCTTAAAATTCTCATTGAATTGATTTAACAACCTAAAAGTTATATGAATTTAAGTTAGGGTTCATATGTGACATGTTACAGTCATTGGAAATCGAAACAGAGCACTTATAGGTGTGTGATTGGTTCTATGGTCTTATGCTGTGTCGACCTTACTGTCTACGGTCGATACCCTACGGTCGCATATGGTGCGACTGTAGCTGCAACCATATGATTTCAAAAATCTTCTCGAATGCCTATGGTCGATCCTTTGGTCATACTGGTCATGCTATGGTCGACTGTAGCTGCGACCTTGAGATTTCTAATCACAGTCTACATGCAATTCGAGTTCTTCCTGGGTCAATTCTTCTGTTCTTCAATGGGATTTATTCTAAGGTCATCCTATGGCCATCATTAGTAATTTCTTACCAACCCTAATCATCAAATTCACTCCTCATGGTTCTCCTAGGGATTTTCTCAAGGAAATCACATAGATTATAATAGGTTGATATTGCCTATCTTTCATAGAAGTCTTATTCCTTAGAGTTTACATTTCCAGAGATTCGTTTCATACCTTTTCCTGTGATAGGGAGCCAATCTTTTCTCAGCAAATTCTTCTCCTTAGATTTTCCTTTTTCTCCTTCTCTTTCTCTAGGGTTTACTAATGATCTAAAAGAGTGAAAAAGGGCTGAGGGATGTCCTTTATATAGAGGAAAACTTTCCATATAAAGTCCTCTTTCAATTAGGAAAGCAATCCCTTAGTTTAGGAAAGTTTCCAAAACTCGAAGTCTGATTTGGGTTCTCACGGTCGATCATACGGCCTCATAAACCGTCGACCATAGGGTCGAAATAATCGACCGTGGGGTTCTGGATTTGAGATTTTTGGTTCCCTTCCTTATGGTCGACCATACGTACCCAAGCATGCGACCTTAGGTATGTTTTTAGTATTTTTAACTCGATTTTCATACCTGGTTTGTGATCTATCTTCACACGCTCGGTCCACTTGGTCCAGGAATGATGGGAAGACCTGGCACGACATGGTTAGACCAAGTTAGTGGAGTGCGGGTTTTACAACTCCCCTCCTTTTATATAAATTTCATCCTCAAAATTTACACAAACCTTCCGAGTCGAATAGGTGAGGATATTGCTTTCGCTTTGTGTTCTCTTCTTCCCATTTAACTTCTTCTACATTTTACCTTCTCCAAGTAACCTAACGTAGTAAATGTCATGGTTGTGAAGACGTCGCACCTTCCGGCTAGTGATCTCAGAAGGTACTATCTTCAGTCAAATCCGGTGGATCCGTTGTTAACACGTGTGTTGGATCTCTGACGTACTTCTTCAGTAATGAGTTATGAAATACATCATGCACACTTGACATGGATGGTGGTAGTGCTAACTGATATGCTACTTTTCCACGTCTATCTAGAACTTCATAAGGTCCAATATATATGGGACATAACTTTTCCTTTTGTCCAAACCTTTTCCAAACCACGCATAGGAGATATTTTCAAAAATACCTTATCACCTATGGTGAATTTGAGATCTCTGCGTCGATTATCTGTATATTGCTTCTGATGGTTCTGAGCTATTCAGACTCTTTCCTTGATAATGTTGACTACTCGACAAATTTCTTCAACAAACTCTGGTCCAACAATACTCCGCTCTCCAACTTCATTCCAAAACAAAGGAGTTTGACATTTCCTACCATACAGTGCTTCATAGGGTGACATCTGTATAGTCGCTTGATAGCTGTTGTTATATGTGAACTCAATCAATGGTAATTTCTCATCCCATGATCCTTTGAAATCAATGACACAAGCTCGAAGCATGTCTTCAAAAATTTGAATAGTACGCTCCGACTGTCTGTCTGAGGATGGAATGTAGTACTAAACTTCAATCTTGTACCCATAGCCTTTTGTAATCCTTTCTAAATCTTTGAGGTAAAGCGTGGGTCTCTGTCGGACACAATGCTTTCAGGTACACCATGTAATCAGATAATATTATCTACATAAAGCTTAGCTAACCTCTCTAGGGTATACTGAGGTTGTAGAGCTATGAAACGAGTTGTCTTGGTCAAATGATCCATAATCACCCAGACCGCGTCAACTACTCGGGGAGTCAATGGTAACCTGGTGATGAAGTCAATAGTGATGCAGTCCCATTTCCATGCAGGTTCTGGCAGTGGCTACAACAATCCTGCAGGTCTTTGCCTTTCAGCCTTTACTTGCTGACAATTCAAGCATTGAGACATCGATTTAGCTACATCCATTTTCATTCCTCTCCACCAATATAGTTTCTTCAGATCATGATACATCTTCATACTTCTAGGATGTACCGAATAAGCGGTGGTGTGGGCTTCTTTCATTAGTCTGTGGCAAATATCCAAGTCTTCATTTTCAGGAACACATATCCTTCCTTTGTATTTTAGTACCTTTTCAACGTCCAAGGTGAACTCAGGAGTAGTCCTACCTTTTTCGAGGTCTTCTTGCATCGTTTTCAGATAAGGGTCTGATTTAATAGCGGCTTTCACTTCATCTAATATATCAGGTACAATCTTTAATGTAGCAAACATGTTTGAGAATAGATGAATAAATCCTTGGTCAGTTGATTCATTCAGAATATCAATCACGAACTGCTCTTTACCGTAATTAAATACTCTCCCTGTGACATACGCCACAGCATTTGCACTAACTTCTTCTTGGGATTCTGTCATTGCTTTCCTGCTTAGTGCGTCAGCAACCACATTAGCTTTTCCTAGATGATACTGGATATCGCAATCATAATCCTTCAATAATTCTAGCCTTCTTCTTTGTCTCATGTTCAACTCCTTCTTATTGAAAAGATGAGTGAGACTCTTATGATCTGATTTAATCTGAAATTTCTCTCCATACAAATAATGTCTCCATATCTTAACAGCATATACTACTGCTGCTAATTCCAAGCCATGAGTGGGATGATTCTTCTCATGTGTCTTCAGTTGTCTTGAGGCATATGCAATTACTTGTTCTTCTTGCATAAGCACATATCCTAAACCTAACCCAGACGCATCAGTGTACAAGGTAAATGGTTGTCCTGGGATCAAAATAGTCTAGATGGGAGCTGATTTCAATCTAACCTTCAATGTTTGAAAACACTCTTCACATTTATTGGTCCACACAAACTTTTTTCCTTTCTTTGTCAGACTGGTGAGAGGGACGGCGATTCTAGAGTAATCTTCCACGAATTGTCGATAGTAACTAGCTAAACCTAAGAAACTTCTGATTTTTGTAACATTCTTAGGTGCTTCCCATTTCACAATGGCTTCAATCTTGCTAAGATCCAATTTAATTCCTTCAGCGGATACAATATGGCCTAAGAAAGCGACTTCATTTAGCCAGAACTCACACTTTGTAAATTTTGCGTAAAGCTTCTCTTTTCTTAGTCGCTGCAAAGCGGCTCTTAGATTTGTGACATGAGTTTCTTTGTCCTTGGAGTAGACTAGTATGTCATTAATAAATACAATGACTGACATATCCAACATATCATGGAATACCTGATTCATGGGTTCCATAAAAGTTACGGGTGCATTAGTTAATCCAAAAGACATGACTAAAAATTCATAATGTCCATATCTGGTTCTGAATGCTGTCTTTGGAATATCACCTTCCTTAATCTTCAACTGATGGTATCCTAACCGAAGATCAATTTTGGAGAACACTTTGGAACCTTGCAACTGATCGAACAAGTCATCGATCCGAGACAACTGGTATCGATTCTTGATTGTAAGCTTATTCAATTCTCGATAATATATACACAGTTGAACGCTACCGTCCTTCTTTTTCACGAACAATACTGGTGCTCTACATGGTGATATGCTGGGTCTGATATAATCCTTGTCCAGTAATTCCTGTAATTGTACCTTCAGTTCCTTCATTTCACTAGGAGCCATTCGATAGGGTGCTTTTGATATTGGTGTGGCTCCAGGTATAAGATCTATAACGAACTCTGTCGCTTGGTCAGGTGGTAGTCCTGGTAGTTCCTCAGGAAATACATTCAAAAATTTATGCACAATTTCAATATCCTCCATTCGTGGTGCTTCCTTGGTGAGGTCGACCATGGATACTAGATACCCAATTCCTCTTTTCTTGAGGCATTTTCTAGCTTTCAATGTAGAGAGAATGAGTTTTCATTTACGGAGAAGTTTGATTCCCGTAAAACTAAACTCTGCTCCTTCCTTGTTTTTAAATGTCAATTTCTTTTCTGCACATAATAGGTTTGCAGAGTGCCGAGCTAACCAATCCATTCCCAAGATAATGTCAAAGTCTGCCATCTCGAGTTGATAAGAACTGGACATGGTCCATAACCATTGTCTAGCTCCACTTCTAATCCCATAGGTGATCGTACAAGCAGTTTGTAGTCTAAAGGTCTGAGGGGTAGATTTAACTTCTTTCCAAACGACACAGATATAAAAGAATGAGTAGCTCCAGAGTCAAACAGTACTCTGGCGGGTATGCCATTAATAGGTACGATACCTGTGATTTGATTTAATTTAGTCTACATGCTCACGTAAGGTAGTATAAAATGAAAGGTTCAGGTCATTGTATGCACCCCATTTTTGCTATCCCAGCATAAGTGAATCCATATGACAAGTTTTCGGCTTTTAACCCAAGGATTTGTGATTCTTTAATGAACCACACAGCAGGGTCATAGGCAATTACCTACTTGGATGTATAGGTCATGAAATTATCTTTAAAATGAGATTGAAATCATCAAATTCTGACATCAAACAAGGAAGGTATCACAGTTTGAAAGTGTAGGGGCATTTACGTAATTATAGTATGATGCATGCATTATCATTTAAACTTCAAATCACCATATCTTGATAATCTGATATCGGAATCATATGATTCAAGTACCAATATTTTTTATTTTCAGTCCTTTTCAAAGTGGACGTGAAAAATCCCGAGTAGAGGTCACCAGTGGGCCCCATGCAAGCTTTCATGCAGAATTATCGATAGAACTTCAATGCTTCATATCTTTGTCGTTCTATGTCCGATTCAGATGATTCAAAGGCCATTATTATTCATTTGTGGTGTTCTACAAAGTGGATGTGAAAAATTCAGTATAGAAATCTCCGAAGGGTCCCATGCAAAATTACATGTCGAAATGATCGTTAAATCTTTGAAAATTCATATTTTGGTTACCCCACATCGAAATTAGAGGATTTCAGTTTCAATATGTTCCATTTTTAGTACTCTACAAAGTAGATGTAAAGGATTTCAGGCAGAAGTCTCTGAAGGATCCCATGCAGAATGGTTAGCCAAATTATTGAAAATTGGCCTTCTTAAACTTCAGAAATTCATAAGTTGGCCATTTTATTTCCAAATGAGGTAATTCAAGTTCCAATATTTCTCATTTTTAGTGTTCTACAAAGTGAATGTAGAAAATTTGGGGTAGAGGCTATCGAAAAATTCCATGTGGAATGGCGACGGAAATGGACTATGAAATGATAGAAGAAGTCAACTTTGGTCCCAACCCAACTCAACCTAACTTAGTCCAACTCAGCCTGACCCAGTTCAGAGCAGTTTGGACCAAGTCACATCAGCCCATATGCATGCATTTCTTTTATATATATACATATTTATATAATGTATAATATATTATTAAATATAATATATTCATATGTCTTATATATATATATATATATATATATATATATATATATATATATATATATTATATGAAAAAAGGAGCAGAAACCGAGAAAAGCAAGGAAGGAGGAGAGAAAAATGTGAGTTTTTCTAGAAGAAGGAAAGAGAGAGAGTGTGAGTAGAGAAAAATGGAAGAAAAGAAAAAAAAGAAAAGAATGAAAGACAAGCGGAGAAGAAGAAGAGGAAGAAAAGAAAAGAAAAAAGGAAAGAATGAGAGAGAAGCCGAGAAGAAGAAGAGGAAGGAAGAAGAGAAGGAAAGAAAAGAAGAGAAGGAAAAAAAAGAAAAAAAGGAAAGAGAGACAGGAAAAAAAAACGTAGATGGAAGGAGATTTTCCAGAAGAAGGAAAGAAAAGGAAAGAGAGGAAGAGGAAGGAAGAAAAAAAAAGGAAAAAAAAAAGAAGAAAAGGAAAGGGAGAAAGAGAGAAAACGTGAGGAAGGGTTTTTTTCAATAGGAAGGAAAGAAAAAGGAAGGAAAGGGAGGAGATTTTCTAGGAGAAGGAAAGAGAGAAAAGAGAGAAGAGAGAGAGGCCGTGAGAGAAAGAGAGAAAAGAGAGGGAGGCCGTGAGAGAAAAGGGAGAAAAAACAAAGAGGCCGGAAGAGAGAGGAGAAAAGAGGAAAAAAAAGAGAAAAAAAAGAGAGAGAGAGCCATGAGATGAAGAAAGAAAAGGAAAAAGAAGAAGAAGAAGAGGAAGAAGAAGAAGGCAAGAGTTAGAGCAGAAAGGAGCAGAGAAGAGGAAGAGGAGGATTCACCTTCATAAATCTTGATACGATCTCCAAAAAATCCTACATCAAAGGTTTCACCCCATTTGAGCACAAGGTTGGTACCCTAAAGCAAATTGAGTGGTCTTTAGAAGGTTTGAATTGATTTTGCTTGAAAAGACTCATTTTCATTAAATCTTGATCAGGAATGCCCTATTGCATGCATGTTGATGTTAGGATGCTCATGTCTAATATTTTTTATGTATGATAATTTTTTTTCAATTGTTTAATGATGAAGATTTGAGTGCTATATGATGATTTTTGATGTTTTTGATAAATTCTACAAAGTGGATTTCTGATCTGAAATTTGGGACGTGCATCTCATATGGTTTTGTTTAGATTTTAAAGCCAAACTTTTTATGATATTCTCTCTGATCTATCAGAAGACTCCCCTAGAAATTTCATTCCATTTGGAATTGGAAAAGTTCATCAAAACAATTGTCGATTGGCATTGCTGCCCTACTCAAGTAAAATGCAATCCCTTATCAGAAAATCTCTAGAAAATGGTCTTATGACATAATCAGAAACAAACCTTCATACAAAATTTTTAGATAAGGAAGTATTCTAAAAAGTGGCACTAGTTTTGGATTTTTTTCAATTTTTCATTGAATTGATATTGAATTTTGAAGTGCATAGTGCTCTATTTTTGAATCTGTTAGGATATACTGATTGACATGACTGAAAAGTATCTTTTTCGCAATGATAATATTCTGTTTATACTTTTTTTTCTTAATGAAATTTTAGATCTGTCAATTATCTACATGGACATATGTCTTGATTTAATTTTCATTAAGTATGTGATTTTATACGAAATTTATGGTGCAATTGGTCAAAAATCTGGAACAGAGTTGACCAGTGCACATATCTGGTCTTGTGGCATTCATTTGACCTGATTTCGTCCCCTGTTGGGATTAAATTCCTTGAGACAAAAGTTAGCTTTCTAAATCTTCTTTCTAAGGGTATGTTTTGAGATTAATTCTGATATATTTAGGTCTCCATATGCCCATTATGGTACAGGGTGACGGAATCTGTCACCATGCATGTGTACTGAATTGTGCAATATTTTTGACCCATATGTGTTCTCTATTGGGATTTGACCCCTTCAAATAAAATGTAGCATATCAAGTAATCTTTTTGTAAAAAAAAAGAGGCTTAATTTGAGTTACAGAAGACCTACTTATGGTCATTTTGGTGTAATATGATAGAATTTGAAATCAGTTCCTAGTTTGTGCATTACTTGAAACTTTGTGTGACAGTTTTGACATTTTTGAGTCATTATTTATTTTAAATGTCTTCATAAAGTTATAATATTTTCAAAAAACTTCTTGAGCATATGTTTTTGACAATTTTGGATTTTCAGAAAGGTTTAATCGATGTCTCATTCACTGTAATATGCAATTGATTGCTTGAGTGATTTGGCGAATTTTACCATGTTTGATTGCATACTTGCTACATTTAGAGTGTGGATAAATTACCATATTTAGATTACTCACATGCTTTGTATGGATTGCTCTCATACCATGCTTGTCATATCCATGTGTTGCTGTATTTGGTAGAATAAATAGATTTTTTTGCCATATTTAGCAATATCTTGATAATTACCATATTTAGATATGCCATGCTTAGAATATAGCATTGTAAGTTTTGCCATGTTTAAATAGATTTTTATGGTATCATATGCCGTGTTAGGGAGATTTTCATAATCTTGCTATATATTGTGTTAGTTACCATAAACATCATACTTGCCATGCTTAAATAGAATATTCCATTTGTGGCAATAACTTTATTTTTTGCAACACCCTAGTTGAACTGTCATATATGCACACTTCTAGAAGACAATCTAGGCGTGGGGATGTGCATTTAGGCACCCACATTCTTGGGAAGGGTATAATGGGAAGTAATAAAAAATCTTAACAAAGAAAGAGAATGCCTTGCCAAACCTTCCAAAATTAGAGCTTAGGATGAAAGGGTAGTTCAGAATTATTTTTGCCCCTCAATAAATCCTTAACCTAGAATAGGTTCTATATCCTAAACCTAAAATAGGTTCTATATCCTGAACCTAGAATAGGTTCTCAACCCTAAACCTAGAATAGGGTTTAAATCCTAGAACTAGAATAGGTTCTAAATCCTTAACCTAGAATAGATTATTCCATCATTTCGAACTACGTGGATTCTGATTCCTAGGTCAAACCCTAGGATATGTAGGCCATTTGGGAGAATTCCAAATTTGGATCCACACATTAGTCCACTCGGACTATCTGTAGATCCACTAGGATATCTATCCACATTTTTTGACCTAAATAGTGTTATCCACATTCCAACCCAGAAAAGGTTATCCACATTTTGACCCAAATAGGATTATCCACATTCAGACCCAGAAAGGGTTATCCATTGTTAGATCCACTAGGATTATCTATCAGTTCATATGGACTATCCAGATCCTAACCCATAGGGTTTCTCAGCCTTTCAAGCATAAACTTCAACTTGAACAATGAACTTAATCAAGCACAAGCAAAAATCACTGCCATAAACTTAAATCACACCTGAACTACGATGATGAACCCGATATTTGGAATAATTTCATGATATGTAGGCAATCTGATGGATACAGATTCGGTTCAATGATATCAAACCACTTGGTTTGGTTTGGTTTAATAGATAAAGGCTAGCATAGGAAAGGAATAGGATGTAAGACTCGCACGCCATGAACCTAGTCTAACCTTACATTTCGTGTCGTGAACCGTCTACATATCATGGTTGAGCCAAGTGGACTAAGTATGTGAAGAAACCCAAGACCCAATATGAAAATTTATCCAAAAATAGTTAAAATGAGGGTAGGGTCACATGTCTTAA
>CM053269.1:92481739-92599416 GCA_028583415.1 Protea cynaroides
AGCTTCCAAGAATGGAGAGCAGCAGTAGAGTAATTTTGGAGGGTGCTTTCCATGTGGGGAGAGCCTTCGCTTTAGTTGACAACTGATCATGAGAGATGACCCTTATTGGTATACTAGTATAGGCAGAGGAAGGGAAGAATGTAAGGCAAATAAATACTACAAAAGTTGGGAACAACATTAACAAGAGTAGAGTTGGAGTGCGAGCATAGGAGCAAGCCATGGGTAGGTACGTAGGTATGTGGTTGGTTGGGTTCTGTGTAGTGACCTCAGCTTATGTTGTATTGCTAATTCATAGAGGGATGGATAAGCATTAGTATTTTCAATTATGATTGTGGACACGCGAGAGAACCCCCATTCAACATGCTCTTGTATTAGATTGAGATTTTCCAATCCATAGTCATCACTGCCTGACTTTTCAACAGATCGACCGATTTGCTTTCTTTACTGAGTTATTTTGGTGGGTCCAAGTGTTTTGTCTATTGAGACCATGGAATAAGTAAGCTTCATCATAATGTCTCTTCATTACTTTCAATTCTTGGATCCCATTGAAGTTCATGGAAGTAAGCAATTAGTATCATCTTTTTTCTATAAGATGGTCCTCATGGAAAAGATGACAACGGTTATGCATTAAATGATGGGAGTAGGAAGGGGAATTGGGGAGGATTCAGATCCTCTCGTGCCCCTCATATGCCGGCACATTGGCATGTGCACACAGTAAACTACAACCACTAGATTTCCTCATGCCGGCTTGAGGGGCATGAGAGGATTTATTGTCCTACACAGGAAGGATAATAGTGGTCACGCATTGACGGGAGCAGGAATGTGAATAGGGGTGGCCCACATAGAAAAGAAAATAGTGTTCTATTGTATTGTTTACTTCCCCAATTAGGTTCCCATAAAGTGCCATCGTTTTCTCTACTAATTATCGAGAAGCACCTCTTTAACTAGACTAACCTTGTGACTAGGCTCAATAGCATTTATGCTTTAGTAGTTCATGTATGAAAGTTTAGTTTGATATGTTCTTTTGACCTGCCATGCCATCAAAGTAGCTAAAATCTGTGCATAACAAGTCATCATGGAATTCCATGAAATCAAATCCTTTTCAAGTATCTCTAATAATAACAATTCAGCATCTTTAGATCTTCCAAACTCAGTATACAAAGCAATAAGAGTATTGCAAACACAAACAATTGAATCCATTCCAAGCTTAACAATGACACCATGAATTCCTTTTCCCCAACTTAGATTATCAACATGCTTTGGTCGTTATTACGTAGATTTTAAGTTCTTCGCAGGTTCAGGTGCCGATTTTTCAGGTTTAGGTCTCCGAAGAAGACTTAACCTCCAATTTTTTTTCTCACTGGTATTGACCTTTCGATTTTTTACGTTTTTGAATATCAAAATGGAAAAACACAAAGTGATTACCTATGTATGCCGACATCCAGCATCTGGTAACTATCTGTGATCGTCTCCCTTGGATTGGAGGAAGGCCACGTGGTGCGCAACTAGCGGCCACTGGCCTTCCTCCAATGTCTGTACACAATAGAGACAATCCGGACACTCATCAAATGGGGTACATCTTAGGAAGATTGTTGCTGCCGGAACCAAACGACGACAATTATAAACCATGTGCAAGATTGTTGAATAGGGTGAGAAAGGAAATTTTTTTTAAGTGAAAGATCATGAAACACTATTTTTTAGGAAAAATATCACGTACTACCCGGATAGTTTGATAAACGTCGCCTACCACCCTTATGTTTCTGACATCATCAACTACCACCCAAAATTTTACGTTTAACGAAGAGGCTCAAGTTGTTAAGATATTTCTGTTAGATACTGATGTCAGCTCAAAATCATTTTTTGATGGACAATAATGCTCTTACTATAAAGGAAAAAGTTTATTTTACCTTGTACTAATTTTTAACCCTACCCCCTAAATAGTGAATTGGAACAAACAGTAAAAAAAACCCTTGACTCTGTTGCACACCTTCGTCCTTTTTTATTTCATTTTGATCACTGACACACATTCTTCCTTTTCTGTTCTTCATTTTTACCACTGATACACCTTCGTCCCTATACACCTTCATATCTTTGTTTCATAAATTTAATAGCCGATACACCCGATCCCCTTGCACTCTCCGCCTCATGCCGGCACCTGGACATGAGATAAAGTTCCTTCTTCCAAATGAGGATCTAAGGTTGCAGCACTGAGAACGACTGCCATAGGAGGACATGAATCTGCCCAGCCACAAGTAACAGGGCCATCCCTATGAGAATTTGCATTAGAGTGGAGATCAAAGGGCTCCTCTAATTCTAAAGAAACGCTGATATCTCAAATGCATACACCATCAGATTCATTGATGGCAGCCTGGAGCTCTAATTGAAGAATCGTTAGCTCCATTGCAAGAACTCTCTAGTAGCCAAGCACAAAATCCCACAAAACATTGCACAAAAAACAGATCCACACCTGAACAAAACCTCCAATAAATCTAACTTCTTATCTATAGTAGAAAACCCATAATTTCTTGATGTTCTTTTGCACATCAACAAATGATAAATCCATGAATGATGTAATTGTTGAAACTTGCATCTGCAATTTGCTCATATATTGATCCGAAAGAATAATTTGATTCCTCTCAACAATAAGAATTTATAATCTCTAATTTTTGCAAAAAAAAAATTATAGAGAATTTATAGTCTCCTTCCCAAGACTCCGTATCCCCTTTCTAGAATTTCCAGATAAGTTCTAGAGTCTATTTCCCAAGACTCTGTTTCCCCTTTCTCTAGAATTTCTAGAGAAGTTCTAGAGTCTCTCAACAAAAAGAATTGTTTGATATTTCCTCTGTTTCCCCTCCTCTCTCCTCTGTTTCCCTCCCTCTTCTATCATCGCCCTTTGCAAAATTTCTAGAGTCACCTTCCCATTCAAATCCATCCCCTCCATGTCCTCTACCTCCAGGTATATCTCCCTTACCTGTATCATCTCCCCTCCTTTACAAGTCCCCCAGGTCACCACATCGTACACTACATGAACTCCGTCGACACCTTATCCATCAAAGTACATGAGAGAAGGGAGGGAGAGTACCACCAGAAGGAAACGGCCAACAAATCTGTTATCAGAGACATCATCAAGATTCAGGAATTTTATCCCTACATCAATCCAAAGAGTGAAGAAAAAAAAAAAGAGGCTCTCTCGAGCAGATTGATGAGACAATCCGTCCTTGTTTTCAAGGCTGCAATAGCGTCTGCAATGGCAGAACCTCCATGATTACACACATAGCTGCAATAGCGTCTGCAATGGCAGAACCTCCATGACACACATAGGTACTAAATTGCTAGGAGTTGTGAAAGGCGATTAGGGTTTCAAAAAATTCAAAAAGGAGAATTCAATTTGGGGAAGTTCAATCTGGATCCAGCAAATGCATCCTTCCATTTGAAATTCAATTTTGGGAAGTTCATTCTGAGAGGGGTCGAGGGTGCTATCGTCATCGACGAAGAACGATTTTACTTGTTATTTCTAGTAAAAGGTTAAGTTAGTAATTTTAACATTTCATAGTTTAATATAAGAAGGGTATATATGTCTAGCAAAAAAATTAACTCTCTTTCGTCAGTTAGTGGGGTATAGTTGATGATTTCAGAAACCAGTGGATGGCAAATGATGTTTATCAAACTATATGGGTATACGTGATATTTTCCTAGGATAGTTTTTTTGGCCCCACAAGCTGTGTTGAGCCATTCTTGTTGTTTTTTTTTTTTTTTTTTTAATGCTCCCAAAAAAATAACATTAGATATAATGATAAAAAAAAAATGCTCAATTCATGTCTTTATCTATTTCACTTAATCTATTTCATTTTTCTCTTATTGATTTTCAAACATAGCGCCTTATAGTTTTACCCCCAAAAAGAAATAAAAGGAAAATTTACTGAGACACCCCTTTGACAATTGGTTTACTACACAGAACAACCCTATGTCTTTTGGATTTACAGTCTACTACCTTATTGTCAATGATGTTAACTTGAAAATTTCATAGACAAAAATACCATTCAATCACAATTCTCCATCCCCAATCAGTGAGTGTAGCTGGAATCGATTTTTGATTTTCGATCGACATTTTCTTGCTGGTCGCCACTGGAGGGAAAGTGCAAACTGCAAACCCTTGTTTTTTCCCCCAAAATCTCTCCTCAGAGTTGCAGATCATATGCGGCTTGGAAGAAATCGGGATGGAAAGAAAGATCAAAGGGGAAGAAATAAAGAGAATGGGAATTGCAGATCACAAGAATTGCATGTGAAATCAGGACAGAGAGAGAAAAATTAGAGGGGAAGAAATAAAGATAAATGGAGTTGCAAATCATCACCAATAATTAGAATCATATCAAATTGTCGTCGGAGGTGAAAGTCGGAACAAATTGGACTGTCATCGGCGACTAAAACTATATCAGATTATCTCCGAAAATGAAAAATATAACAAATCAAATTGTCATCGGTGACTGAAACTATATCGGATTATTATCAGAGATGAAAATTGAAATAGATAGTTACCAAAGACTAACACCATATTGAAGTATCAACAGAGATGAAAACTAAAACGGATCATTGTTGAAAACTAAAACCATATCAAATTATTATTAGAGATGAAAACTAAGTTGATCATTGCCAGAAACTGACATCATATTGGATTATTATCAGAGAAGAAAGCTAAAACAGGTCGTTGTCGAAATCTGAAACAAGAATCAGATCTGCCGAAACTAATAAAAAAAATTCATATCATTATTAGAGATGAAAACAATACCAGATCTGACCCATTATTATAACCAAGGATTTTAAAAATGATCAAATTGTATTGTCATATGAATTTTAATATTGAATGAAGAACCAGATCAAAATTCACCATGGTTTGATGTGAAATTAAGTTAAATTTGGACTTACCTTTGGTGGCAATCAAAATGATAACCAGAATGTTTGCTGAATAAAAATTCAAATCTTGAATGAAGAACAATGTTGGGATGCCTTGAATCCTAATCTGTTATGAAGTCTGTCCACATTATGGGATCCACTCATAATCATCGCTCGTATGGGACTATGTGACTTGCATAGTTGGTGCAAGACTCTTTAACTACTGTTGTTGAATTGGAATAAGACTCTATAATTATGTATGAGAGTTTTATATAAACTCTTCTTATCCTAGGATTTTGTATCATTTAGTTTTTTGTGGGAACTCTCTCTGTAATCAGTTTTTCTCTCTAAGATAATGAAATTTTTTATCTGCTGCAACTGTGGATGTAGCCCTCACACATTGTGTGGGTGAACCACATTAAATCTTTGTGTTCTTTGTGTGTGATTTTCATTTTCTCTTTGATTCTGTAACAAATTGGTATCAGAGCTTGTTCGTTCCACATTTTTTTGTCAAGAGTAGAGATAATTTCATACAATGTCAAGATCGTTAAGTTCATAGGTAAAAACAGTTTCAGTTTATGACATATCAAGATGCGCGCCCCTGCTGAAGCAACAGAGTATCTGGTCTCCGCTTTCGAGAAAAAAGTTTGAGTCAATAGAGGATTCAGAATTAGCACAACAGGATGAGAAGGCACATTCAATAATCATATTGTGTATAACGGATGAGGTTATTTATGAAGTAACTAATGAAGAATCCGCTACCAGTCTGTGGAAGAAATTGAAGAAACTTTATATGATGAAATTCCTTACCAACAAGTTGTTATTGAAACAAAGTTTATTCGCCTTTTGTATGAAAGAAGGTATGGCTCTCAAAGAATATCTTGATGAATTAAATTTTATTTTAATTGATCTAAAAAATATAGATGTTAAAATCGATGATGAAGATGTAGCCCTTATTTTATTGGTCTCCCTACCTCTGTTGTACGCAAATTTTGTAAACTTTTTTCTCATGGGTAGGGATACCATCACTCTGGAAGAAGTCAGATCTGGTCTTCATTCTCGTGAACTTAGGCATAAGGCCTCTGGAAACAATAAAGAAAATTAGGCAGTAGGATTGGTTGTCACAAATTCTGATTTTGATAAGGGACAAGGAAAATCAGAAAAGAGAAAAAAAAGTGAAAAAGTAAGGGAATGTCTAAATCCAAAGGATGAGATTCTAAATATATCTGTAACTACTGCAAAGAATCAGGTCATTGGAAGAATGAATGCCTAAGAAGAAAGGGAAACCCTCAATTGCAGCAGTTGCAAAAGACCACTGTAATTCAGAGAAAGATCTAGTTCTCTCTATGATTGACCATTCACATCCCTCAGATCAATGAATTTTAAACTCAGGTTGTTCCTATCATATGTATCCCAACAGAGATTGATTCTCAACATATGAAAATATGGATGGTGGCAATGTCTTAATGGGTAATGATACAACCTGTAAGACAATTGGTATTGGCTCTATTCAAATAAGAATGCATGATGGCGTGATCAAAACCTTAATAGAAGTAAGACATATTCCGGATCTAAAAAAAAACTTGATCTCTTTAGGAGTTATGGACTCCAAAGGATATAAGTACAGCTGTGAAGGTGGAGTTTTACAAATCACTAAAGGAGCTTTAGTGATAATAAAGGGACTGAAGCAGAATTCACTGTATATGTTACGAGGGACAATAGTTATGGGTTCAGTCTCTACAACATCTCCCTTAGAGAAGTCAGGTTCTGATTTAACCAAGTTGTGGCATATGTGACTTGGTCATGTTAATGAAAAAGGGATGGTAATTCTCAGCAAGCAAGGTCTTCTTGGGTTCACAAGGTAGTTGAGTTGGGTTTCTGTAAGTACTGCATTTTCAGTAAGCAACGTCGAATTCAATTTTCTAAGGCAGTCCATAGAACAAAGGCAACGCTTGACTACATTCACTTAGATTGTTGGGGTCCTTCTTGGGTTCCATCTTTAAGAGGTGCTAGATATTTCCTCTCTATTATTGATGATTCCTCAAGGATGACCTAGGTATTCATTATGAAGCACAAAAGTAAAGTTTTTGAAACCTTCAAGCACTGAAAGATTCGTATTGAGAATCAAACGGGTAAGAAGATAAAGCGTCTTTGTACTGATAATGGTTTGGAGTTCTGTTCGAAAGAATTTGATAGGTTCTGCAGAGATGAAGGGATTGCTAGACACCATACAGTCAAAGATATTCCACAGCAAAATAGAGTAGTAGAAAAGATGAATAGAACATTGTTAGAGAGAGCTCGATGCTTGCTCTCTAATGCTGGACTGGAAATGAGCTACTGGGCTGAGGCTATTAATACTATATGCTATCTAATAAATCGTTCTCCTGCCACTGCCATTAATTGTAAAACTCCCATTGAGGTATAGTCCGGTAAATATACTGATTATTCAATTCTGGAAATATTTGGTTGCCCTGCCTATTATCATGTTAATGAGGGTAAACTAGAACCAAGGGCCAAGAAGGGTATCTTTATGGGATATGGCGATGGGGTGAAGGGATATAGAATTTGGTCTCCATCTGAGAAGAAATTAATTCTAAGTAAAAATGTTACTTTTGATGAGAACTACATGCTTCACCCAAAATTAAACTCCGTTAATTCAGAGAAATCTGATAGTGTTCCCAAGCAGGTGGAGTTTGAGATAACTCCTAGTGACAGTCATGATGATGATATGATAGTACAGACTGATCAGTTTGGTGAAGACACTCAAACTGAACCTGTATCAGAATTAAATCAAGAACAGGAGCCTGAGCATAGTATTGCTACTACTAGACCTCATAGACAGACTAATACACCTGTGAGATATGGCTTTAAGGATATGTTAGCATATGCTTTACAGCAAGCAGAAGAGGTGGATTCTCTTGAACTGTCCACTTATAGAGAAGCTATCATAGTGAAGGAATCTGATTAGTGGGTTGCTGCCGTGGAAGAGGAGATAGAATCTCTTCATAAAAATCAGACATGGGAACTGGTAAAGCTACCAAAGGGAAGAAGGGTAGTTGACTACAAATGGGTCTTTAAAAAGAAGATAGGATTACCAGGAGTTGAAAATACAAAATTCAAAGCACGTCTAGTTGCAAAAGGATACAGTAAAAAAGAGGGAGTGGATTACAATGGGATTTTCTCACCTGTTGTAAGGCACACTTCCATTCGGGTGCTACTTGCTTTAGTAGCACATCAATCTAGAATTATAGCAGTTAGATGTGAAGACAGCTTTCTTGCATGGAGAGCTTGAAGAAGAGATTTTTAAGAGTCAACCAGAGGGGTTCTCCAATCAAGGTAAAGAAGATTATGTTTGTAGACTTCAAAAATATTTATATGGTTTGAAGCAGTCACCAAGACAGTGGTACAAGAGGTTTGATGGCTTTATGATGAAGCACGGGTACAATAGGAGTCCATATGACTGTTGTGTTTATCATAAGAGAGTTACTGATGGCTCTCTTATTTATTTGCTCTTGTATGTGGATGATATGCTCATTGCAACTCGAGACATGATAGAGATTAAGAAGTTGAAAACACTTCTTAATGCATAATTTGATATGAAGGACTTGGGAGCAGCCCAAAAGATTTTAGGTATGGAGATTCTCAGGGTCCGAAATTAAAGGAAGCTTTTCTTGTCATAGAAGAGCTATATTCAGAAGCTCTTATCACGTTTTGGTATGGCAACAGCAAAACCTATGAAGACTCCATCGGCTACAAATTTTCATATTTTTACAGTTTATGTACTTCAGGCAAAGATAGAATGTCTAAAAGACTCTATAGTAGAGAGTCTGATGTATGCGATGGTATGTACAAGGCCTGATATTGCGCATGTAGTTAATGTTGAGAGCAGATAAATGGCTCAACCTAGGAAAGAGCATTGGAAAGCAATGAAGCACATATTTAGGTATCTTAAGGGAACATATGATGTTGGTCTGATTTATGGAGGTAATTCAGAGTGTTTGGTTGCAGGGTATTCAGATTCAGATTATGCTGCTGATTTGGATGCAAGAAGGTCATTGATAGGTTATACTTTCACAGTTGGTAGTTCTGTTGTCAGTTGGAAGGCTACTCTTCAGCCTTCAGTTACCTTATCTACCACAGAAGCAGAATACATGGCCGTGATAGAAGCAGCTAAGGAAGGTATTTGGTTAAAAGGGCTACTCAATGATCTTGGTTTTCATCAGGACCAAGCTATAATTTATTGTGACAGTTTGAGTGCTATATGCTTGGCTAGGGATCTAGTGCTATATACTTGGCTAGGGATTAAGTGCATCATGATCAGACCAAGCACCTAGATGTCAGATATCACTCTATCAGTATAGAGAATAGGATCAAAGTGAAGAAGGTGGGCACTGAAGACAATCTAGTAGATATGTTCACCGAACCGGTTCCAAGGAGCAAGTTTGGATTTGCTTATTGTTGACAGTTGGAAATAGCCCCAAGGTGGGGTGTTGCAGTAGTAGTATTTGTAGCTGTCTCTTCTGGGTATTTGAGAGGATTCAATTCAAGGTGAAGATTTGTTGGGATGCCTTGAATCCTAATCAGTTATGAAGTCTGTCCACATTATGGGACCCACTCATAATCATAGCTCGTGTGGGACTCTGTGACTACTATTGTTGAGTTGGAATAGGACTCTCCACTTCTATATGGGAGTTTTATATAAACTTCTCTTATCCTATGATTTTGTATCATTCAATTTTTTGTGGGAACTTTCTCTGTAATCAGTTTTCCTCTCTGAGATAATGAAATTTTCGATCTGCTGCATCCATGGACATAGCCCTCACACATTGTGTGGGTGAACCACGTTAAATCTTTGTGTTCTCTGTGTGTGATTTTTATTTTCTCTTTCTTGATTCCGTAACAAACAAAATCAAGAATGTCATCGCCAGAGAAGATTCTGATTTCAGATGAAGAATTAAATCTTGATTTTCCTAAAAAACAAAGTCGATCGCTACTGCTATTGAACCTGCCTTCGAAAACAAAGTCGATCATCGAAGAAATAGAGAGAAACAGAGTTGCAGATTACAGGAGTTTCAGGTTATAGGCGATTAGAAGAAATTGGGATGGGGGAGAGAAAGATCAGAGGGGAAGAAATAAAGAGAAATAGAGAGTTGCGGAACATGGAGAGAAACAGAGAGGGAGAGTTGCAGAGTGGAGTCGGAATTGGAATTGTTATACCTCAAAAGTGGTAGTTCTCCCCAAATAGAGATGAAATCAAGTTAAATAATGTTCAAAGGGAAACTTTAAGTTGCAGAAAAATGGCCACTTAGATATGTTGTTCCAGTTGCTTTAGACGATGTTTAATAACTAAAAGATGTCAGCCACAAAGTATCGATCTTAGACATAGTGAATTGAGAAGTAACAAAATGAATCAATTTTAATTAATGTAGATGTTAGAGAAGAAATTCGGAAAGATGTGGATGAGTGAGGGTACTATTGTCTTAAAAAATTCAGAATTTCTTCCGTTAGTTTTTAACACCCACAGTCCAATGGTGTGGATTATACTATTATAAAACATTGTTTCATAGGTAGTCTATGTAACTTTTGCCAAGAGAGGATATTTCTTTATAGTAAACCAATTGTCAAGGGGTCTCTGACTAATTTTCTCAAAAAAAGAAAAGGGAAATTGACACATACTATCCTTATAGTTTACCTCGATTCTAGATACTCTAATAAGTTGTTGAACCAAACTCATACTACCCTTTCACTTACACCACAATGACAAATCAGTCCAGCGGTTTAACCCATCTATTCTCTTCAGAATGGCTAAAATAACTGAGACAAAGACTATCTTCCCCACTTTGGGCAAGACATTAGTACCTTCGCGGGCCATGTCGGCACTATCCAACTTGCCGCCGTCTCCGTCTTTAATGGATGTAGATATTTCGATTCTAAACTTTGCAATGTCTAGGTTTGATTATTTATGAAATTTATTGTAATTTGAAAGCTTTGATTCGAATCAAAAAGATGGTCGGCGATTGTAAGTTTGGAAGAAGAATCGGTAACCAATAACAGTTGTTGGACTAATGATAACAACAACAACGACGACGACGAAGACGATAACTCCATCTACCAACACAGCCCTCAAATCACTCTTCTCAGATCACCACAAGCCCTTAACCAAATCTCCTTGCAAGTCTTTCAAAACACCTCTCATGGTTTAATGCATCTTTCGACTGATTCCTCCACCAACTTCTCCGGCGGTGAAGGCTCAGGCTCAAGCTTCGGCTCCGGCTCAAGCTCAGGTTCAAGCTCAATTAGGCAATCAGATTGGCAAAGCTCCTGTGCCATCCTAGCCAGCAAAGTCGTCTCTCAACAGCAAAATGCCAAGACCAGTGGCAACGCCGAAATCACCACCGTTAACGGTCACCAAACCCTAGATCTGGTCCCTCTCGGAAATCTCCCCAAACTCTTGTCCATAACCGATCTCTCCCCTGCTCCTATGCACGGCTCCCAGCTTCTTGTAGCCTACCAAGGCGTACCATGAGCGTACAGCGAAGTCTCCGCTAGCAAAGCTTTCCTTAACTACGAAGCCATCCCCTACAAACAATTCGAAGTAGCTTTCCAAGCTGTCGAGCTTTGGATCTTAGACAGAGCTGTCCTCCCCATTGAAAACTCTCTTGGCGGTAGCATTCATCGGAACTACGTTTTTCTTCTCCAGCACCGGCTCAGATGCAATGGGTATGTTCTTATCAGAGTCATTGGGTGTTGGAGATGTCGATACTAGCAGAAAATAAATTAAAAGCATCGCTCAAGAAATTGTTTGATTATTCCTGGGCAAGAAGAAGATGAGTGTGTAACACTGGCAATTAGAAATTCACGAGGGGTAATGGCACTGGAGGGGAATAAATTTATGGATTGAAGTTTGCAGATGTGAACTTCAAGCTCAAGCACACTGCGCCTGCGATACTGTCCATGGCAAATGCTGGTCCCAACACTAATGGTTCCTAGTTCTTAATATGCACTGAGAAGACATCATGGCTTAATGGAAAGCATGTTGTGTTCGGGAAGGTTGTCGACCGTTACAGCATGGTTATGGCAATGGAGGAGGTGGATTCAGAAGGCGTCAAAGAGATTTTTGAAAAAATATCGCCGGAAGCCATGATCTATTCTCGCACTGAACTAACCCAAAATCATCTCTCGACGAAAAATTTTCTGCAACCTGGTTTTCGCCGGAGAGCTTTTCGCTGGAAGTGGGTGGAATTCCAGAGCTCGGATTTGTTTTTCCGGAAGTGGGTGGAACTCCAGAGCTCGGATTTGTCTTGCCACAAGTGGGTGAACTTAGTTCGTCCTTGTCTCAGTTTTGTCTTTTAAAGAAAAGTGTAATAGTGTTTAGAAAGGGTAAAATTGTATAGTTACCCTATCTGTATAAGACCGATTGAACCAGGGATAACTCGTCCGGTTCCACAACTTATTAGAGTATCTAGAATCGAGACAAACTACAGGGTAGTATGTATCAATTTCCCCAAAGAAAAAGAAAAAGAAAAAGAAGATAGCTTAAAAAGGGCCTGTTTGATAAAACTTCTGCTTCTGGATTCTATGGATTTTGGTTCTCAGGGACTCATTCTGGAATAGAAGCTTGTTTGATAAGTCCAGTTAAATTCCAACTCCCACAGAGTGAACTGGATTTAGAATGGCTCCAGAATCCAAAATTTTGGAGTCATAAATACTTGTTCCAAGCTGTTGGATCAACTTTTTGGGAGAAAGAAAAGAGTCGATTCTCATATGACTCTCACTTGACCACCAACACCACCGTTGCCACCAACCGCCACCGCCCCCACAACCACCACCACCGTCACCACCCACCACCCACTTCCACCATCACCACCACCACCGCCGCCACCACTGCCACTATTGCCACCACCACCGCAGCCGCCGCCGACACCACCACTGTTACCACCACCATTGCCATCACCATAACCACCACCATCGTCGCCACCACCACCACTGCCATCACCATAACCACCACCATCGCCGCCACCACCACCACCCACCACCACCTCTACCACCACTACCACCAACCACCCACTACCACCACCACCACCTACCACTGCCACGATTGTTTTTCTAGACTTTGATTAGGGGTATAGTGTGTTATCAAATATGTCTCTAATTCAAAGATGCTCTGAAATTCGAAATCTATTTCAGAATTGCATTATCAAATAAGTTTTTAATCTAAAATAATCCTGAAATAGCCTAGAGTAGAATTCAAATGTGAACCACAATCTAAAATTCAAAAATAGAAGTTTAATCAGATGGGCCATAATCATGGAGACGGCTTACTTTTCATTCAACGAATATGACCGTTTAACCCGAGTCCCCGGCACAGGGTTATTGGCTTCTTGTCTCGTCTCCCCATCACGTTTCACGTCCAGACGACCAAAGGTCGAAATTCCACATGTACTGAGCACTTTTTAGATTTTCGTGGTGTCATCACTTTCCACCTGACTCAGCTTTTGCTTCTGTGCAGAAATCAACGATCAAAAACCTTAGCTTCCTGTTTATTCTGCAATGCAAGGAGCCATTTCTTTTAAGCAGCTAGCGGCGGGTGATAAATCTCTGCTCTTCTGCAGAAGCATCCGTCCTATAAATGGAAGTAATTTATGGGATTTCAAAAGAAAGGGTTTCAGTTTGTCCATCTCTGCAGTCTCCCAAAATGGTAATTCTCAGAACACTTTTGTTTATTCTTTTCTGTCATTCCAATTTTGTTACCGAAGGTTTAGATTTAGATTTTGATTGAATTTCTAAAGTATTGATGGGGAATTTGAAAGCTTGGATCACATTTGGTTTCTGCGAAACCCATTGCTTTCGAAGGGAATCAGCAAAGCTATTGCATTTTTGCTGATGAAATTCATCTTGTATTTGGGCTTGGTTCTGAATTTTGTATTAGTTTAAATTCCCTTCTGGTTCATGATTAATTGATGGCTCTATTTTACTTTAGATTGTCATTTGGAAACTGTATTTGTGTTTTACAATCCTTTGAATTCAATTTCAACTTCTTCTGTGGGAACAAGTATTATTTAGTGGAGTTGAATATCGCATTATGTTCATTTTTTCAATTCCAACAATGGAAAAAATGTTCATTTTGGGTATGATCATCATACTTGAATGAACGTCCCAGATGTTTGAATGGACATAGCTATGTACTTATTTTGTTCTGAGATGTTTCTCTACTTTGTACATTCATATCTTTCAATACGTTTTGGATAGATTGTAACATAAGATCACAAACTCTAGATGTTGTGTTTTCTATTGCAAGTTGATGATTTGGAGATGCTTATATAAGGCTATGTTTGATATCATTTTTGTTTTTGTTTTTTATCTATTTAACAAAAATCATTTTGAAAATGATTTTTGTTAAAAAATAAAATGTTGTTTGGTAGCTATAATAAAAATAGATGGTAGAATGAAAAACAGATTTAGCATACTATGTCTAAAAATGATTTTGAAAGTCTTCCTCTTCCTCTGTCATGGAGCGTCTATTCCTCTTCCTCTTCCTCTGTCAAGGGATTATGGAAAGAAATCAAACTAGGAAACGTCTTTGGAGAAACGATGTCGCCTCCGTTGGAATGATTGTCGTCGTCGTCGCCGCCGCGCCGCCGAGCCGTCTCAGGGGACGGTTGCAGGTTTGCATCTCTGTGCTTTACTTCCGTTTGTCAACGAGAAGAGTGCTCGAGGGTTTGATTTTGGGGTGGTTTTATAAAAGGAAACTAAATTACTTTTTTAACCCTTTATTTTAACATGTTTTAAGTGTTGCGCAAAACACAACAAAAATAATTTTTGACCAAAAATCAAAAAGAGGTTGAGACCTCTTTTTGAATTTTGACTTGTTTTTATTTTTATTTTTCATAAATAGCACTCATAAATTATGCCAAACCTCTTCAAAACTATAAATTTGAACAAAAATAAAAAACAAAAATGATACCAAACACAGCCTAAGTATATGTTGGAAATATTTGTGGGCTTGATTAATTATCGGGCCCATTGAGTAGTGGGAGTCTATGTCACTAGGTTGACTGGTTCGGTCTGATTCGTCACAAGATAAAGAGATAGGTAAACCTTAATTAGTGTGAGACTCATTAAGATTTGCACAAGTATTATATATACTAGGTCAGGAATCCCTGCAGCCCTAGTTGCTTTATTCTCTCTGTACCCATGAGCATTAAGAAGCAAGTGGAACCTCTACGGGTGGTGGAAGATTGTGATCAAAGCTTCAAGGCTAATGACAAAAATCAATCTCCTACACACATGTATATCTTTACAATTATAGTTTACTTTGCATCCCCATTGTGTTCTAGCTCTCTGTATGGATAAATTAGGGTTTGGGATGAAACTTTGTGAACGGAAAAAAATTTAACAATTGGTATCAAAGTCTACTATACAGACCTAAGATCAGTCCTAATTGATTGTGAAAACCAGTAGTGATTGATTGAATTGAAAGAGAAGAATTTCTCCAATTTTGGATCGAATCTGTTGGAGGTTTTTTACTGACAAAAAATTTTCGACTGATGAAATAGGTAAAATTATATACCATTGGAAAGAGCATGGAGAAATAGTGATGGAGATATAAAAATCGCCGTCGCTGACCACCGCGCCGGCGGTAGTTGCAAGTGAATCTTATTCACGGGGGAAAGAGAAAAAAAAAAAGGTGGCGGTTGACCCGATCATCTTCGGGTCAACTCAGAAACTTTAAAAGGTTTAACTTGGTGAGTTAAGGCTCGGACCTAGTTGACCCATAGGAATGATTCGCCGGGCCGTACGTGCGGTTTAGCACGTGTGACCCAATAGCCCGGTTAACGATCCAACAAAACGTTGGCTTGACCCGGCTCCCTGACCCGTTGATTTGGAACTTTTGGCCAGACACCCGACCCGAGAATCCAAAATTTGACCCGGTTACTAGACTAGAGGACCTCTTTTTTTTACCCGGCTACTCGATCTGAGGACCCTAATTTTGACCCAAGATCCGATTCATGAACCGGGTTGGACCAGTAGAGGAACTGTGGGTTTTAGCGAACTAGAACCCATGTGGTTCGGTCTAACCTAAAGTAATCCGGTTTAATCGGCTTAGACCGAACCGAGTGAACTTAGTCCCGATTAGACCAACCCAAAGCAATTGGTCCAGACCGAACCGGACCGAATCAAATCGAACTGGATTGTACCAGTTCCAGGAAAGTACATACACGCGCCACCTTTCAGAGGCACATGAGAGTGCGTTAGAGCTCTGGTTTTTTGCGTTGGACTTGTCTCGTCGAGATCTTCATTCTGATATGTAATATGAATATTTTTGGGACCAAGAAAAAAGTATTTTTGGACAAAAAGTGCCATATAGTATCCGGTTTGCAGTTTTTCTACAAGATATTCTGATATTTGTATAATGTATCTTTATGAGCTATTGTGCATGCTTTCTATGGAATGTTTAGCTTTATATTTGGAATATAATTGTGGTATTTACGATGTTTAAAATCCTAATTTCGCTGCAAAGAGAATTTAGTAATATCTTGGTGGAATTTGATGGAACCCACCAAAGTGGCACACCTCGTTTCATTATGATGTCTTCAAATTCAAGTTTGTGTATTTATAAGTGCTTTAAAGTGAGGGAGTGTTCACCCAAAGGTGGCATTACTAAACATAGTTATTATAAAGATTTGTGAGTATCATGTTGGGATTGGGTGGAACCCACCAAAGTGGTAAATCTTGTCTCTTTAGGATGCTCTCAAATTCAAAGAAAATGTATTTATAAATACATTAAGAATCCATACACTTGTAAGAGCAGCTAGACCAAAAGTGTCCACCCAAAGGTGGTGTTGCCAAGTTTTTAAAGGTATATGCGCACATGAGTTGAAGGGTTTTGGCTTTAGGGTCTCATTAACTCAATGATGGTGGGGCTTCCAATGGTCATTATTCTTTTGCAGTCATTGCACAGACACTGAGGAGACCACTGTATGTTTGTTCCAAAGGATGATGTGTAGTTGGTTAACTATGAGAAAGAAAATTTGCTTGCATGTATGTTTTGACATTACTAGTGCAGGCAAATTGTATGTATGAGTTTCTGTTATTTATCTGTTACATGATATTGTGTTTAAACTCTTATGGTGATATACATATCTCAAGATGACTGTCCCAAGGAGTTTGTCAGTTTTTATTCAGGGACAAATTATAAGAGATGATATGAAAAGGTGGAAACTAGTATAGGATTGATTGACTTAGATGTATCCTTTATAGTAATGTACTCTGGTTATGAGGTATTCTGTTATTCGGACTATGTTGTAGTGTTCAGATGATGGATGTTACATAGGGATTGTCTGAGAGAAATCCTAGAGAAAAATATGTTTTTTTTTTCTAAAAAGGGGTGCAGAGATAGTCCATTGACCTAGTTCACTGTACTAATTCTGATGGTAATGGTAGTGTAAGGAAACATTCTGGAGCTATCAGTTAATCCTGTAAAGCTCAAGTACTTGGGAACCAAAATTAGAAGATACATTAGGCATCCATCACTGATAGAAAAGTGTATTCAGATATAGGTAGAGTTAGATGACTTATATTACCCAAAAGAGAGATGTAGAGCCAGTAGTGTTGCTCAAAGGTGTATTGACCAAAGACTGTTAAGTCAGATAGGCTTGGCTGGAAAAAAAGAAATGGTTCTGAGACTGAATAAAAGGGTGACAGGATTTGGTGACTTGAATGCAAGTCACAGTTAAAGGATCAAAGGAATATGGGCAGTTAAGTTTCTTTTACTCTCAAGTGTATGTTTTGTTTTTGTGCTTTTATAACGTTAAGGTAATTTCCATGTTAATGTAAGTTGTATTGCAAAGTTTCATTTGATTCTAGACATCTTATGCTGATTACCTACCCTATACCCTTGGTATAGACGTTTAGGACCTGTAGTTGTACTTAAGGGGGGCTTATTAATCCAAAGTGGCCGTTAGTGGTAAAAGGTGAGTTGTTGTCTATGGACAACAAAGTGTGAGGACTGATAGATTTTCTAAGGGCTTGAGTAGTTATAGGTTCAAACCAGTTATTCAAGACATCATCTGACCAATAAAGCAGAGTGTGAATAATTAAGTATGCTACACAAGTAGCAATGGATTAACTAAGGAGAGGATTTATGACAGATGAGTTCGTAGCCTTTGCAGTGAGTGTTTTTGGATGGGTTGTAATGGAAAATCCCTTGACGAAGGCTTGGGACAGAGGGAGTATTTTATTATGCTTAGTCAATGGGAGACCTTTGGTATGTTTGATATTGTTTATCTATGCTTGTTTATGTTGCTTATGGTTTAATGAGCATGATTGTTGGTGACCATGGTTGTATTTAGCATTTATTTGTTTGCTAGTTTGCATTCGATTGATTATTCGACATGTCTAAGTTAAACAAGGCAGTATTTAGCCAAAGTCAAACAAGGCTGTATTTAGCCAAAATCAAACAAGGCAGTATTTACTATTTAGCCAAATACAAACCAAGCAGTATTTAGCCAAATACAAACAAGACAACATTTAGCCAAAGACAAATTAGACTGTATTTAGTTAAAGATAAATTAGGCAGTATTTAGCCAAAGACGAACCAGACAATATTCAGCCAAATATAAAAGGCAGCATTCAGCCAGGATAAGAGGTAGTATTCAATCGGAGGTAAAGGGCAGTATTTAGTCAAACAAACAATGACGGTAAGTCAAAGTGCGGTATTAGTCCAAGATGGAGGCGGTTTGCCTATAAGGTGGATAAGATCAAAGTTTGTTGACCTATAAGATTTTTGAGGTAACTTGATCGAAGGTAATTTAATCAAAGATTAGGACTCATTATCTTAAGGCGATTCATGCTGTTAAGTAGGCCTTTGTATGTGACTAATGGAAAGTTGTATGCCGTACATTGAGGTATATCTTCTGCTGTTGTTCGACATTGGTAGGCTTGATAACTGGATCAAAGTAGGTGTCGATTTGTTGTGTGAATGAATTACATGACCACACTATTTAATGGTGGTTTTGTAATTAATCTAGCCCAAGTGGGAGAATGTTGGAAATATTTGTGGACTTGATTAATTTTCGGGTTCATTGAGTAGTGGGAGTCTATGTTACTAGGTTGACCGGTTCGGTCTGGTTCGTCATAAGATAAAGAGATAGACAACCCTAATTAGTGTGGAACTGATTAGGGTTTGTGACAGTATTATATATACTAGGTCATGAGTCCCTGCAGCTCTAGTTGTTTTCCTCTCTCTGTACCCATGAACATTGAGTTGCAAGTGAAACATCTACATGCTGTGGAAGATTGTGATCAAAGTTTCAAGGCTAACGGCAGAAATCAATCTCCTACACACATGTTTGTCTTTACAATTATAGTTTACTTTGTATCCCCGTTGTGTTCTAGATCTCTGTATGGATGGATTAGGTTTTGGGATGAAACCTTGTGAACGGAAAAAGTCTAACAGTGTATGCATACATGGGTACAAATACTACTACATAAGAAAATGTAGATATGTATAAAATGTAATATGTGTTTGCAATCTAGATTATTCTTTGCCTAACAATAATACGTTGGTTTATTTCAACACTCTTGTTTTTGCTCTATTATTTTTGCTTCTTTCTTTTTCTACAGTTGAGATTAGGTTCTAATACAATGCCAAAATGACATTCCTATGAAATCTTAGATACAACTCAGGAAGTACAGGATGCTTCAAAGCGTGCTCTTGCAAAGAAGGCTGTGGGACTTGTTAAATCTGGAATGGTGGTTGGTCTGGGCACTGGAAGCACATCATCACTTGCCATTGAAGAGCTTGGTAGACTGATTAATCAAGGAAAGGTGAGAACTTATAGTGCAACTTCTATTGCTTTTCTTTGTTGGTTAAGGATGATTGAGATTGTGTTGTTTCTTTTAGGAATCTCATGGCTGCATAATTTGAGTCTGGGGGACTGTGACAATTGATCAATTAGGAAAGCAACCCCAAGTAAGATGAGCCATCAACAGAGCCACACATAATTATATAATATTATCCCAAGGACTTGTTGATTAGATGATTAAACTAGTAATGTTAAATCAACAGAAGTGAGAATTCAAGGGAACTATTAGAAAATTACAAAGATTAAGGGAAATTCTAAGAAAAAAAATAAAAACTATAAATTCAAGACTAGTTTAAGAAGTGAAATTGAGCAAATAGTAAAGCATTTTTCTTGATATTCAATTTCTCTTTTTCATGCTTAGATCAGAGTCAGAACCGATCCCTTTGTGCCAGACTTGATGGATCTTTGCCAATGAATTTGTACAGAGAAGGATCCTACCATTTCTTTTGGTTCTGTAGCCTATGTTACCTGGACTTCCAACTATAAGTTGTAACCATGTCAAACTTCATGTAAACTAGAATACAAAAATGACATCTTTGCTATACCCTAGTTTTATGTTTTGCCATGTCTTCGTTACATGGTCTGTGGCTTCCTTTTATAGTTTTATTTGCTTTCCTTTCTCAAGTTATTGCAGCCATCCTTCTTTTAAAGGTGGGTCCACCCGTGGTTTTTTTAAATTTCAGCCGAAATCTTTGGTTTCTGCCAAAATATTCCTGATTTTGAGAAGTCTGAAACGAGATCCTGGTTTGAAATTAAAATGTAAAAAATTTTGGTTTAAATATATTGTTTCAACCAGGTTTCGACCAAAAACACTGTTTCGGTCGAAAGTTGGTCCAAACACCTTATAAAATGTCAAGTCTCGATCGAAACTTGTTTATTTTGACCATTAAAACTTGGTGTCGGCATTAAAAGTTGGAGTGGTACAAGACAGAGAATGACATACAATAGGGAGTAGGGACAATATATAGACATCACTTATTTATGACTAATATCATTTAAGTAATTATTCATAAATAAGCAAACATCTCCCATTTGAATCCAATAAAAATAGTTTAAAATTCAAATTCCAAAAAGATAAAAGTCAAACTTTCCAGTTCAAAAATAAAAACTGGATATTTGATAGCGGGACGATTTTCAACTTTCAAATGCTAACATTTTTCTCCAATTTAAAATGGATTTTCGAGAAGAGAGGAGCCATGTTAGTGCCTTGTGGACCACCAGAATCCCACGTTCAATAAATCTTATTAGAGTAAAATATTACTAAAAACAAAGACTCTGCCAAATAGTCTTTTGTTTTGATGTCCAAAATTATTTCAATTTAGGCGACCTTAAACAACATTCCCATACTCCGAACAAGGTTTGACCAGAGTGTAACTCATTTAATATAATTCAGATTCAAGCAATCTCGGATTTGTTTCAAAGCTGATTATGCTAGCTTTCTGTTGAGAATGTCCAGGTTCATTATGTCCAGGTTCAATGTATCAAGCTCTTTTCTCTCTCCTTCTCTTCTCTTCTTTTTTTTTTTCCTCCCTAACCCTGACAGACTCCATCACCACCTACCACCTGCCTCCCTTCTCTTCAACCCATACCCTAAACCACTGCTTTCTTCCTTTATAACATATCTTAAACCTGCCGCCTTTAATCCATTTCTAACCCTGTTGCCACCCTTTAAACCCAACACCGAGACCATTAACCTATTACTAAACCCTTACCTTCATTAACCCATCCCTCATTACCGCCACCATTAACCCACCACCTAAAACTGTCGCAGCCCTCAATCCAACTAAACCAAGTCCTACCCATTATCACCAACACCATAATAACCTAAACCGAGACCTAAACCTAGCCTTACACCTGTCGCTAGCCCATATACCCCATTCATAGGGGTTGATATTTATCTTCTTGCTTCCTATATTCCTGCTGCAATTTTTTTAGTTTTGTCTTTTTCTTGAGATTGTTCTAATGATCTAAATATCTCTCAAAACTTTTTCCAAAATTTCTAGTTGTCGTGTATCCCTTGGTTATGGGATCTCTTCTCTAAGATCTACATAGACACCCTCTTCGAGTCCTTTATATCAGTTGAGGATCGATTATTTGCTACAAGTAGATTATCTTCTTCCTAAAGGATTGATACATGACACCACAGGTACCCAATAATTTTTTTTAAAAGCTTACTATGTCTTCAGAGATTACATCTGCCAGAGCTGACTCATACAAGATGGAGAACCTCACCATCCCAACCAATACCATCAAACTCGATGGTGGAAACTATTTGATGTGGTCTAGAGCTACTTAGTTTTTTATCACTGCTAGAGGTTTAGCTGGGTATCTAACTGGCACTATAGCAAAACCTACTACTGCAGGTGCTCAATTGGATAAATGGAATGCTGAAAACTCATTGGTCATGCAATATCTTCTCAATTCGATGGAACCTGCACTGGCAGAGGGTTATCTCTTATTAGACACTGCTGCCCAGATCTGAAAATCTGCAGTTGACACTTACTCTCAGACTGGAAATGATGCCCTGATTTATGCACTACAGAAGAAGGCTCATGGGACTGCCGAGAAAGAGTTGACTATCTCTCAGTACTACACACAGTTACGAAGTCATTGGCCGGCCATTGATTTTTATGATTGTATTCATACCAAATGTGAGGCTGATGCTACTATGTTTAAAAAGAGGGAGGAAAAATACAGGGTGTATTCTTTCCTTGCTGGATAAAATGTTGAACTTGATCCGATTCGATCCCAGATCTTAAGCAAGGAACCTTTCCCATCTTTAAAGTAGGCCTATGCTAGGGTTCAACTTGAAGTCCAGCGGCGTACTACTATGCTCTCACCTCCCGTCTCTGCTCGATCTGCTCTTTACACTGGTGCTCCATCCTCTAAGGGACCCACGACATTTACTGATCCAGTCAAATGTGAGCACTATGGAAAACCATGGCATACCAAAGACACATGTTGGAAACTTCATGGTAGGCCGGTTAATTTTGAAGCCAAGCGCCATGACAAAGCCTTGCAGCGTTCCAAGAACTTTAAGGGGTCCCAAGCTCATCAGACAGAAACTCGACAACCTGCAACTCCCACAGGACCCCCGGCACCGGCCATAGATGCTCAGCGACTCCAAGCACTCACTCGTTTGCTTTAACCACCTTCTACTACCGGATCACCATCTGCCTCTGCTACTGCTAGTCCTTACCCAGGTTTTAATTTTACCCACTTAGGTATGTGTTCCAGTGGTCACTCTGTGTCAATAACCTCTACCCTTGGATTATTGACTTAGGCCCCATAGACCACATGACTGGTAACCCATCCATGTTTACCAATTTTATTTCTACTTTCGAAATTAATAGTGTCCGTGTTGCTGATGGGACCCTTCACTTTTGTATTGGGGACTGGTTCCATTCAGTGCACACTTTTTAACTTTGCAATCTGTCCTTCATGTTCTTAAATTTTCAGTTAATCTTATGCCTATTAGCTGTCTCACCTCTGCTTTAAACTGTAAAGTCGCATTTTTCCCCTCTTATTGTTTGTTTCAGGATCTGGCAACAGGGAGGTCGATTGGATGTGGTAGGATTCAGGGTGGTCTGTACTTGCTTGAGGATGGTCTTTCTCTGTTAGCTTCTACTTCAGCATCCACAAGTTCGTCTACTTCCCTACCTTCAGCATACTCTGATTTTCAACAGTGGCATCAGAGGCTTGACCATCCTTTTTTTTTTCAGTTTTAGCTAGTCTTTTTCCGTCTTTAGCAAATAAAAGTAATTGGGAAGAGTTTTTTTGCGAAGCTTGTATTCTGGCTAAGCAAACTCGGTCTTCGTGCAGTCCTACTTTTACTCGAAGCAGTTCTAATTTTCATTTGATTCATTCTGATGTGTGGGGACCAACACGAACCAATTCAATTTCTGGTCACCGTTGGTTCGTTACATTCATTGATTGTCATTCTTGAACTACTTATAGCTGTACCTCATGCACTACAAAAGTAAAGTTTTTCAATGTTTTTGTCAGTTCCATCAGATGATTAAGACACAGTGTCAGGTTATAGTCAAGATTCTAAGAAGTGACAATGGAAGAGTATCTTGAAGGCGACTTCCAGAGGTATCTCGCTACCCATGGTATCATACACTAGATAAGCTGTGTTGATACCCTTGACAGAATGACATCGCCGAAAGGAAGAATCGCCACCTTCTCGAGATGGCTTGTGCATTGATGTTTGCTTGCCATGTGCCAACCCAATACTAGAGTGATGCTGTTCTTACCGTTGCTTACCTGATTAACCGTGTCCCCACCCCTGTCCTTGCTAATCGTGCTCCTTTGCACCTTCTTCTTGGTGATGTCTTCTACATTGTCCCCCCTAAGATATTTGGTTGTGTGTGTTATGTCCGCAACCATTGGTCCCCTGGTAAACTTAAACCCTGAGGGCTTTGGTGTCTTTTTTTTGGGCTATTCTCCGACCTAAAAGGGCTACCGATGCTATCATCCCCCTACCCGTCGGGCCTTTGTTTCCATGGACGTTCTTTTCTATGAGCATATGTCTTACTACCTTGCATCCCATCTTCAGGGGGAGCTTACACTACAGGAAGATGGTCCTCTTATCCTACCTATGGCTCCAGCATATCCTCTTCAGGGGGAGCCTCCTTCTATTGAGCCTTCTACACCACCTCCTCCCAAGCCTTCTCCTGAGCCCTCTGCACCACCTACTGAAACAAGTCTTACTCGTGTACCTGTGGAAGCAATAGAGCCTACTTCAACTCAACGACAGGTCTACAATTGAACCAGATTCAAGTAGGGAAAGACCACCACCATTAATGCACTTGCACACATTCCTCGCCATCTTTGGCACCAGAGAATGAAACAGGGAATGAGACACATCAGCCTGGTAATGTTTCTCCCACCGAGTTAGATTTACCCATTGCTCTTAGAAAAGGTATTAGGTCATATACTCAACACCCTATCTCTCAGTATGTATATAAATCTCTATCCCCATCCTATCTTGCTTTTGTTTCAACCTTGTCTTCTGTGTCTGTTCCCAAGCATTGGCAGGAAGCAGTTGTAGATACGAGATGGAAAGCAACTATGGTTGAGGAAATGACCTTAAAGAAAAATGAGACATGGGATCTTGTTGACCTTCCATCAGGAAAGAAGACTGTTGGGTGCAAGTGGATTTTCAACATCAAACAAAAAAAGGATGGGTCTATTGATAGGTACAAGGCAAGACTGGTAGCTAGAGGCTTCACACAGACCTATGGAATTGACTACCAAGAAACTTTTGCACTAGTAGAAAAAATGATTACGATTCGTGTCATTTTAGCTTGTGTAGTTCACTATGACTGGGATCCACAACAGCTGGATGTCAAGAATGCATTTCTTAATGGAGAATTATTTGAGGAAATGTACATGGAAGTTCCTCTAGGTTTCTCCTCAGTTGCTACTAGAGGCAAGGTGTGCAAGCTGAAGCAGTCTCTATATGGGCTCAAGCAATCCCCTAGGGCATGGTTTGGGAGATTTCATAGAGCCATGATTTTTGCTGGCTACAAACAGAGTAATGCTGATCACACATTGTTTATGAAGCAGAAGGGAGAGAAAATTACCATCCTAATAGTATATGTGGATAATATTGTGATCACTGGCAGTGATGTTGAAGAAATCAGACAGCTGAAGACCTTCATAGGAAAGGAGTTCGAAGTCAAGGACCTAGGAAAGTTGAGATATTTCCTTGGAATTGAGGTAGCTCGCTCCTCCAGAGGTATCTATCTGATTAAGAGGAAGTATATTCTTGATCTTTTCTCTGAAACAGGGCTCTTAGGATGTCGGCCATGTGAAACACCCATTGATCCTAATATCAAACTGCAAGAAAAAGTTGGTACACTTGTTGATAAAGAACAGTATCAGAGGCTAGTTGGAAAGCTAATTTATCTAGCTCATACTCGGCCTGATATTGTATTCGCAGTAAGCTTATTTAGTCAATTCATGCATGACCCCTATTCATCTCATATGGAGGCTGTTGTTTGCATATTGCATTATCTTAAGTCTGCTCCTGGAAGAGGAAAATTACTTTCTTCTTAGGGTCACCTTAAAGTTGATGCCTACACTGATGCAGATTGGGCCGAAAATCCAGACAGGAAGTTTACTTCAGGATACTGCACCTTCATTGGAGGAAATTTAGTGACTTGGCGTAGCAAAAAGCAAAATGTAGTAGCCCGCTCAAGTGCAAAAGCTGAGTTCAGAGCTATGGCTCAGGGTATATGTGAGTTCCTGTTGTTACAGGGTTTACTCAAGTATATAGGTGTTCTCATTACCCAACCAATGAGGTTATTCTGTGACAATAAGGCAGCCATCAGTATTGCTCACAACCCTATGCAACATGACAGAACCAAGCATGTGGAAATTGACTGCCACTTTATTAAAGAAAAATTGGATAGTGAACAGATGTGTACCACATGTTCAGTTCGGTGATCAAGTGGCTGACATTTTCACCAAAGGGCTCCCAGGGAAACAATTTCATCTCTTATTGTTCAAGTTGTGCATGTCAATTATATATGCACCAGCTTGAGGGGGAGTGTTGAGAATGTCCAGGTTCATTATGTCCAAGTTCATTGTCTAGGTTCATTGTCTAGGTTCATATATCCATGTTCAATGTCCAGGTTCAATGTATCATCTCATTTTATTAATTATAAATACCTGGGTCTGTGACACACTATTCCACCACTCAGACTTTGTCTAATTAGTCTGAATCTAACACTTTCCAACAAATCTGACATTGCTTGAGTCCGAGTTATATTGAAAGAGTTTTATTCTGGTCAAACTTTGTTCGGAGTATACGAATGCTGTTTAAAGTCGCCTAAATGGAAATAATTTTTTGGACATCAAAAGAAAAGATTTTTTTTGGTGGGCTCTTGGTTTTTGGTAATGTTTTACTTTAATAAGATTTATGAAATTGCTAGATTGAAGAAAAAAGCTAGCATTTAAAAGTTGAAATTGCTCCACAATCAAAAATCTAGTTTTGAACTGGAAAATTGATTTTTGATCCTTTTGGAATTTGAATTTTAGATTATTTTTATAGAATTTGAATTGGGGTGTTTGTTTATTTATGAATAATATCTTAAGTAAATGAAATATAAAAGTTAATAAATATTACTTAAATGATATCAGTCATAAATAAGTGTTGCCTATTTAACTCTGATTACAATCCCAGGTTCCAGCGTGTACTAGCAAACTTGGATCCACACCACATATTCCCATTTTGGATGATTTTTTCTTATACTAATTGAGGGAATGTGTAAAAAGGATAAAATAGGTGAAATAACAAAATCAGGGCAACAAACCACCTTTTGGGTCTCAAAACCAAAGTTTTGAGTTCACCTAGAAAAAATCCCAGATTTCGGCTCCCTTTTGGCTGAAATCTGTTTCGTTTCGGTTTTGAGGCTGGCCAAATCCAGTCCCGAAACCGAAAATTGAGAACCTTTTCCACTTCTTGGTCCCTCTCTTTTACATTTAAAGAAGGAGAGGCCATATCTAGAATTCTTGAATCAGCCATGACAACTCCATAAGAAACCTTCTCACTGCAGTTTTTTATTTTGTATATGATGACTCCAGTGGTGAAAGGAATGGTTAGTTTGCTTCTTTGTTTCAGTTAGCCAACTACTTGTGATTGCATATTTCTGTTTATATATCCATCTGCAAAGCCTCAAACGCTTCTATTTAAATTCTCTACCAGGAATCCAGGATCTTACTATAGTTTGTCAGAGTTTGTAGTCATGAACTTTTCTGTCCACAGGAGTGATGGACATTTGTATTCAAGAGGTGTTTCAGTTTTCTTTGGCCATGCTTGACTCAGGATTCTTAACTGATCCTTTTGTGAGGAGAATAGTTTTTCTGCAAGCCTAACATATTTCTCATTACCTTAGTCTAACCCAGTTTTAGTAAGAAAATGCTAGTTCTTATAAGATATATAGGACAAAGTTTACTTAGGTGTAAGTTTCTTTCTTATTTGTATTTGCTGAATCACCTTTAGTTGTTCTCCTGATCGGATCCATAGAAGACCACCCTGACGATGATTTGACTTGTTTGACAGAAATCTATTTGTATCATATCTTTTTCTCCTTGTATCTTACTGTGGAGTTCCTCGGCATAGCAGTTTAGCATCAGGAACATCCCCGATTGATATCCTTTTGTGGAACTAACTTTCCAATAACAAGTCTCTTGTTTATGCTCCTGAGTCTGAACTTTTGAATAGATTTCATTATCTTAATCGTTAGTTTTTTATTATCTTAATAATTAGTTTTCTGTCTTTTTACTTGGAGAGATAAGTAAGCGTTCGTGTTACTTTTTACCCACTCCTGGATTGTACTCTACCTCTATGGTTATTAGCAAGGTTTAAAATCTCGGGTTTCGGAGGAGTCTCGGCCTCCTCCGAAACCGAGATCTCGCTCGCCGAGATCTCGCCGAGACAGTGTATTTTGTCCGAGACAGCCTTAGTGGCCAAAATGCATTTTTTAGGTCTCCAACTTCAAGGGAACCTCATTTTTACATACATAAACACATTTAGAGTATAAAATTGTAAAAATAATGACTCTTTGTGGTTGTTTGGGTTTACACCCATGTTTTGACAGTCAACGCTGAAGTCTGTTATAAATTTAGGTTAATATTAGCTATTATATTCAATCAAATATGGCGAATGAGACAATAACATAATGCATTAGGGGAAAGAGAAACAAAATAATACTTCATTATAAATCATTACATCATAGTTCAAATATTCAATATTGAATGATCCCATAGTCCCCCTGTGCCCATAGTCCACAATTCCACAATCCTCATCCAGATACAATGTCTAGTAATACGTAGAGTGTCGTGGATGATCCATCCTACTATCATCATATATCTGGTAGTCTTGCACATGATTCATAAATATAACATCGGTAGCTGTCCGAAGGATACCTATCTTTGGGAAAGAATGGAAAAACTTCTGAAGTAGTACTCTGGTGCGTAGACTCTTGTGGAAGTACTGATGGAACGGAATAGAAGTTGGTTGACCACTCTGAAAGTTGCAAGAATCCCCGCAGCCCCAAAGCACCACCCGTTGCAAGTTAAAAGTCTAAACAAAGTAATAATGGAGGAAGAAATGAAAAAACCATGAAAAAACTAAGAAAAAAGAGGAAGGAGCAGTCTCCACCGAGAACAGCCTCTCTTTTATAAAAGAGAAAAAAAGAAGAAGCAAAAAGCATGTTCTCGCCGAGATCTCGCGAGAATTAGCGAGATTAACCGAGAATACCGAGATCTCAGCGATCTCGGCGAGATCTCGACGAGAACATGTAAATGCCAAGATCTCGGCGAGAACATGTAAATGCCGAGACGAAAAGGGTTATCGACCCTATTTTCGTCTCGGTTAGTTGCGAAATTGGCGAAATCGGCGAGATCTCGGCGATCCGATCGCCGAGATCTCGCCGAGATTTCATTCCATGGTTATTAGTACTTGCTGATCTAGGACCTATCATTTGCAGTGTTTACATTCTGTGACAGTACAAGGATCACTTCTTCCTAAACCACAGTTTTTATCATTTAGTGACTGCTTCATGTTGATCACCATTGAATGCTAACAACATCAGTGAATCATTATTTATTAAAAGAAAAAGGGAGGGATCTCTTTCTTTCTATTATGTTGAAACGTTGTCAATCAGTTGACTCTATAATTTGTTTCCTCTGGTTTTGATAGAAAAACAAAAATTTTAGTTCACTTGTTTCTCTGGTTTTGATAGAAAACATAATTACTAGTTCATCTTTATTCTATCATGTTATAATAGGTTAATTGCAATCCCATGAATTTGCATGTCACGACCCAAACCCGTACAAGGTAAGAGTGCAGCCCTCATGGGCAATGGTCTAATGACCGGTCAAAATAATTTAAAAATTTATAATTAAACTTCAACTTATCACAAATCACACCAAGTCAAATCCATAACTAAGGTAAAGACATGTCCAAAAACCTACTGGTGGCAGTCTAATGTTTGTAATATCTAAAAACAAAGTACTTGTCCCTGAAATAAAATTTAAAACCTTATACAACCTTTCTAATAAAATAATAAAAACAAGCTATGGTAAGTTGAGGAATAATCTGACGTCGCCTTTAAGCTCCCTCCTGTTCTTCGGCAGCCTTCTCATCATCTGAGATAGTCATGGTGGTGGCAAAGAGAGTTTAAGACAACTCAAATTAACAATCCCTCTTTGCTATAAGATCTTACACAGTCTAATAAAAAAAAACAGATTTAAGATTCAGTAGAAAAATCAACTTATCTGATAATCCAGCCATTGAATGAGCTTGAAATTGATAGGGTATCATCTCAACTTCAATTATGAACACTTGTAGGAGTTTGGAGTCGATCAAGGCAGATTTGACACAGCTACAGATACCGCAAGTCTGCTGTACATGGTACTGCCCAGATTTGGTTATTGTTCAGTTGATGTCAATAAAACATGGAGCAAATCAGCAAAGCTTGTAATGTTCTCTGCAGGAAATCAGTGTCGCCCACTAGTGTAGAGTGATTGTAAACAAAGCAAAGATAAGAATCTCAAAGGAAGAAGAAGGAACAATTGGTTGAGTCTCACAACCGTGAGACCCAACCAAAAAATAGGAGTTTTAGTCTCTTAATTTTTTTGAAAATCTCTAAAGCTGCCGCCAGCCTCTTCTCTCTTATTTATAGCTTTGAGACATTACAAATAAAATAGGAAAGAACTAAACTTAGAGAAACTAAACCTCCTAGTTTCTAAAACACTGAAATAGGAAAGTTTTTAAAAAACTGGAATTAGGAAACTAAATATTAGGAAAGTCTTAGTCTCCAAGTAACTATGACTTCCAAACTAGATAGCCTATATTTTAGGAAACTATACAATGAAAATATAGTCACTAACAATTAGGAAACTAAAATAAAAATCCTGACTAGAGTGCTGTCGGCTATGCTTGCTGGCGGTACTAAACAATGAAAATTGAGTCTCTAGTCTCTCTTTTCTCTCTTTCGGCCCTTTCTTCTAGAGTACACTTGGGCTGCATCACATGGTAAGGTGTGAGTTCAACAGTTCAGCAAGAAAGAAAATACAACAGAAGTACATCACCACAATGATCATTAATAACCCTTCAATTAAATTACTCGAGAAGATAAAACTTATTTACTTGCAAAACATTTTAATTTTTACTTTTGGCCAACACATAGGAATAACCAACCAACATTGCCCTAGTAGAGGTCATCCACAGCCCATTTTCGGCATCACGGATCTGACCCAGGTAGCACCCCACCCATAGAGTCTATTTCCCTCTACTAGACACACTATAATTGATTACCCTCACTTCACAATTTCCACATCATTTCTTTTTCCAGATTATGACAAAACACAATTTTGAAATACTCTTATAATTGTTATAACATAAGCACCAAAAGATGAGAGTAATTGACAATTACATATCACATTTAACATCCATAAGCATACCATTTACATATTATGAACAAAACAACAATAAATAAACATTGACACCAAAACATAAAATTAAAGCATCAGAGTCACTCTAATGGTGCATCCCTGTAGTATTTTCCACTTACTCTCCTCTAATTTAGAACGTCATTTCGCAGGTCAGCAACTCAAACCTACAAGTATTAATAAATCTAACATCAATTAATATGTATTGACTACCCAAATAGTATCATAACAACCCCTAAATTTCACTTATAGGCCCTTTGAGACTAGGTCACTAAAAGTGTATGAATCAGCCCATAATACTGAGCTAACATGTATACGCATATACTGATATAAATCTGGTCTGGACTCGATATAAAAAACTGCATAATATACTGTTTATTAACTTTAAAATATTATAGATTCTAAATCTGCTATAGTATGTACACATCTGGACTGAATATCAGAATTTAAAATTGGAATAACGATCTGATTTGCATCTATGTGTCAATATGAATATGAACCTGATATAACTCTGTTATGTAGACTGTTATATGAACTTGAAATATAGACTGATCCATAACTCAAGGCATATGATATATACATATAAAAATCTGCTACATAAACAGATATATATATAGATTAACTTATGTAATTCGGATTGGATAAGTAAATTCGGATATAAACTATATCTGAACTGAAAATATAATAACATCAACAAGATAAAAATCTGATCATATACAAAAAATCTGGTATGATACTTATACACTGATATAAAATCTGATCCATAGACTAATATAGAATTTGGTATGACATCTATATAGTCGATAGACTGGATACACAAATCTGATACTAGGGAAATTACGAAACGTATATTAACTTGTATAAAAACTGTATAGTATATGATATATAAATTGGACTGAACAAGTAAATTTCTGGATTGCATAATCTGGACCGTATATAAAAACTGTATGTAGAATCTGGATATTAAATTTGTATGATAAAAAAATATTGATCTTAGATTTGAATCTGGTCTATATATTAAATCGGTATAATATACTAGCTGCAACCTTATTGATCTTAAATCTGAATTTAAAATTAAATCTGAATTTAAAATAAGGAGCTCACCTCAAATTAGTCCTAAAAGAAGTCCCTTCTTTCTTTTTTCTTCCTCTTCTTCTTCTTCTTCTTCTTCTTCTTTCTCGGTTTCACTTCCACTCTCTCCTTTCGGTTTTAGACTCCCCCTCTCACTATTGTTTCCCCCCCCCTCTCTCTCTCTCGGTTTTAGAGTCTCATATTTTTTTTCTTTTTCTTTTTCTTTCTTTTCTTTCCTTTTTCTCTCACGTCTCTCTCCTCTCCCTCTCACTCGCGTTCCCTTTTTCCTCTTATTAAATTGAATTTTATTTATTGTTAGTAACTAATTAGATAGTCTATGGCTGGATAGGATTTGTTTCCTAATCCCACTTTATTAACATATGTAGTGGGTCCCACATACAACTAGATAGGATTTGTTTCCTAATCTAACTCTATTGCCATATGTAGTGGGTCACACATACAACTAGTGTTTTAATATTTTAGGAAACTTACCTTCTTAATAGCTCTAATGTTAATTAGTTAGCAAATAAGATTCTAATCCCGTTTTTGGTCAATAATCAGAAATTAAACTATGTTATTTTAATACAAAACATATTAGAGTGCCACTATTTAACCCTAAGGCGTATATTTGTGGATATTCCCCTTTTTTTTATTTTTAATTTACTGTTATTCAAACAAGAAAACACCACTCGGGGCGTTTCATTGCAGACTAAATTCAGCTCTATTTCCTTTTTTTTTTTTCCAAGTGATTTGTCATGGTAGTTTATAAACATTGATCTGCATAGAAGATTCTGCTGTTCTGGATCATATTTTCTTCTATTACGGGAAGTATCCCATTTTTATGGATTTTTTTTATGAAGATCCTCAATGTATTAAAGAGCCTTCAAAGAGTGGATCAATTTTCCAAAATAACCTAAAACAACCTTACGCTTTTGTGCAAATAGAAGAGAAAAAGCATGCTGTTTTGGTTTTGGAAAGTGTAAACAGCAAAAGAGAAATAGGGTTAGGTCTGGTGGATGGTTGGAAGTTGGAACAAGCTGACGTTTTAACGGAGTTAGGGTTTATGAATTTGGATTTGATAGGTTGGAATGGGTTTAGATATGGTGGGACAAAAACTAAAAAAAATATGGAAAAACAGTTAAATGGGTTTTGATATTGTGGGATAGAAACTAAAAAGAATTGGAAAACTGTTTAATGGTTAGACCAATTTTTTTGCTAAGTTACCCTAACCATGGCCGTGGGATACAATATACAAAACCAATATCCTAAGTTTGTACTCGAATACAAATACTTTAGGAAATCAGATTAATTATGTTTATCGACAACTAACTAATCACTGTTTAGATGTTCGAGCAGATAAGCAATTAAAAAAGAAACTTAATCCAGGTTTCTACAAATCTCTCATTAACAACTATTGGGAATTTGGTTGCGAAAAGGTTCACCATAAACAACATGCTAAACCTAAAAAGTTACTTTTCTAAACAAAAGGCCATTTAGACTTCGCTATAGGTGGTAACAGTTTAATCCCCAAAATAAGTTTTCTTAACATAAAAGATATGTTAGAAAATTTAATGCCACTAACAAGCCAAAAACATGTAGATGTTATGCTTGTAATAAGAAGGACATTATGCAAATAAATGTCCATAGAAAAATAAAAGAACGAAAAAAATGGTAAAACAGTCAGAGATAAATAATCTCGAAATTGTTTTTGGTAAAGACTTAGTCAATTCATTAGAAATCTTGTATGAATTAGTTAGTGAAATTGAATACGACTTGATGATGAAAATCTCATCTTTAAACCATTAGATACAAAGATTGTTGAATCTAGTCATCACAATACCATTAACATTGGTACCTGTTTTGAAGATGACATTGCTAAAGAAATGGCACAAATTTTTTATTCAACTATATTCAAGAAGATATGGTTCTTGATCTTTCAACTTATGAAAAACATAAGCGAAATAAAAAAAAATCTATAAGTTGTCCAAATTACTATTTTGGTCAACTTGTTACCTTAAGCAAGCTAGTGGAACACTATAGCCCAGTTCACAGAAAACTCTAAGATTGAAATAAATTGCGACTTTATAAAAAACATCTGCAAATTAGATACCATCACATAGGCATAATTTAGATCGAAGTTATAGCCTTATTTCGTCAAGGTATTGATACACCTATCATTGTCGCATTCTTTGATAAACAATTCATCGGAAATCCAATTTCCACATTAATAGGTGGCATTGATTACAATCTTGTGGTTGATAACATTTGGTTTAAAGTAAAACCCAATTACTTTATATCAATTGTCGATCCAAATATTGAAGATACCCTTGTCTTACGCATCAAAACAGATGGCTAAGGGATGAAAGCTAGGTGAAAACCTGAAAACCTGAAAACCTAGCAATTAATTGGACCGCAATCCATAAATTAACCAATGTCACTACCACATCTATTAAACTACTAGATAAACGAATTGTTGAAGTTTTTGAACCAAAATCATTTGAAATCGAAATTCAGCCTCGCCTAATTAATTGGCTCGATGTGAGTATACCAAAGCAATATTTGTTCGAAGACATTATCCCCAAAGAAGAACAAAAATTTCCCACTTTAGATGTCGTTGCTTCTGGTAATAATTAATACTTTCAGCGTCAATTTCCTGACTATATAAACCCTCCCTTATTACTTAAACGGTTAACCATTTTTGAAGCTAGGGAAATTGCAACCAAGACTGTTCGAATCCTTATTCGGTTCGGTTCAAATTCTAAAGGAAAAGAACCTATCAAAGATACTGGAGAAACCAAATCTTTGGTAATCTACAAACAAGCGTTTATAGATAAAAATGAATTTATTTTTTCTGCTAACCAAAGTAAGAAAAAATATTTGTATATCAAAGCTAGATTTAGTTTTTCAAATTATAAACCATATACTTTGGATGTCTTACTCAATACAGATGCTACTACTAGTGCTTGTCAATGGAACACTTTACCTATAGATCAATGTGTAAAACTGAAAACCGCTATACCTGCTGCCACTAGTGTAGACGGACAAGCAACATACCTAGAATTTTCATCATCCAACATAGCAAACTCGCCTTTGTTTATCTTCAACCAATGGCCCAACATTCAATGTGGGTTAAAGCATATGGTTTACGGGCTGGTTAAATTCTATTAATGAGAATAGTAATTCATTATTCTAAACGATAGGTCTTGGAGACTTTTTGGTTCATCATGGGATTCTCTTGGTTTACATACAACTACATTGATCTTAGTAAAAGGTGCTTTAGATGCAAGTGGTCCCAAGCAAGGTTTAAAATCTCGGGTTTCGGAGGAGTCTCGGCCTCCTCCGAAACCGAGATCTCGGCGAGATCTCGCCGAGACTATGCATTTTGTCCGATGCTGTCTCGGTGGCCAAAATGCCTTTTTTAGGTCTCCAATTTTAGGGGAACCTTATTTTTACATACATAAACACATTTAGAGTATAAAATTGTAAAAATAATGACTATTTGTGGTTGTTTGGGTTTACACCCATGTTTTCACAAATAATCTTTGAGTCACATTGTAAATTTAGGTTAATATTAGCTATTATATTCAATCAAATATGACAAATGATACAATAACATAATGCATTAGGGGAAAGAGAAACAAAATAACACTTCATTATAAATCATTACATAATTTACATCATAGTTCAAAATTCAAATATTCAACATTGAATGATCCCAAAATCGAAATCTGAAACCGTGAGCTTGTAGATCGGGCTCACGTAACTAACATATAAAAATTTCATCACATTCTAGAAAAAAAAAAATTTCTCCCTTTGTAGTCTCATGTAAAAATCTCATTTTTCGACAAGAAACTTACCTTCACAGTTGATATGAAGCTCTTACAACGAATCCCCTGCAAATCAGGCACCACTTGTAGCAATTTAGAAGTCTAAACAAAAAAAAATGGGGAAGAAATGAAGAAACTATGAAAAACTAAAGAAAAAAACAGAAGGGGCAGTCTCGGTCGAGTTCTCGACCGAGAACAGACCCCTCTGTCTGTTTATAAAGCAAAAAAAAAAAGCAAAAAGCAAAATCTCGCGAGATCTCGGCGAGATCTCACGAGATCTGGCGAGAAATAGCGAGTCGAGATCTCGGCGAGAACAGGTAAATGCCGAGACGAAAATGGTTATCGCCTCTGTTTTCGTCTCTGCTAGTGTCGAAACTAGCGAAAAAGGCGCCGAGATTTTAATCCATGGTCCCAAGTTAATGCCAGATAAAAAGGATTTTGGTTATAGTTTTCCTTGCGGCGGTTCGGATTAGGCGGTACTTCTAATATTTTGGCTTGGGATGCCTTTTATTGAGCTGTTTTCTGGATGTTAAATACCATTAGATGAGTTACTTTTTATTGGCAATGGAAGCATGTCTCATTATGGCAAGGTAAGGTTTTACAGTTTAATGAATCCTCCACTTATTTGATGGAATGGTTAAGAGATTATTTGTGATCAAACTCTTCACAACTCATAAATGGATATAACCCTTTTGGTATGAATAGTGTATTTGTTTGGGCGTGGATTGTTCCTATTTATGTTCTTAATTTCCTAGCGTAGATATTGGCAAGAATTGAGATCGAGAAAAGATTGATTTTGCCCAACTTGAAATCATCATTCCAGTTCATTTGTTTAATGATGCTGAGAATGAGTATTTGAAAATCTTTGTCTTTTATCAAATTGCTGTTTTAGCAAATTTGTCAAAGTACTTAAGTGTTTCCCCAACAGTTTTTTTTGGTCGGTCACATGAGCTTTCCAAGTTTTGTTGATTTCAGCATAGAGGTCAACACGTAGTTCACAACCGGAGAAGGCTCAGGAAAAAGGCTGTTTAAGACTTCGGTGAAAGAAACTTGCTGAGAAGGGGTAGACCAAGTATTTTGAGAATACCCGGCAAGAGGCTATGTCTGAAAGGTATAAAGAGAATTGATGTGAGCTAATGTGGTATTCTAGTGATCTTGCTTTTGTTTAAACACGGGATCAAAATAAGAAACCGGTTGTTATTGTTGATGACTAGTGTTAGGTAAATGATGTTGATTTGGTCGCTGAATATGATTTTTGTTACTTGTAGATTCTGAATCAGTGATCTAATTCTGCCTTTGCGAGGAAGGGGAAAAAAAATGGTAAAAGCCCATTTTTTGGGTTTAGTCACTAGAACCCATTGCTTTTTACCACAATCCTTATCTTTGTTGAGTTGTTTCCCAGACATCGAGGCCGCGATCCTTGACTTTTGTTAATCAATTCGTGTACCGGATGGTTCTCTGCTAAGAAATTCAGCCAACATGTTGTGGTACCTTTAATAAATTCGATTTTAAAAGGAAATTGACAAACAAAATTACATGAATTAATGCATTGTGGATTATCTTCTTGCTTTCGCGATTGAAGAAAATCTTTAACCGCTTGGTTGTCGGTTCGTATGAGAAAGGCATTAGAAGCAAGAAAGATTTTTAAATGTTTTAATCCATTAATAGTTGCAAGAATTTCTTTCTCATAGATAATATAATTTATTTCAACAGGTTTGAATTTACCTGAATTATAACCACAAATTCCCTCGTGTTTAGGATTTTTAAGTGGTTTACATTTTAAAATGCCTCCCCAATGTTCGTTGGAGGCGTCTATCTTAGGGATCATGTAATCGTTTGTTTTAGGGAAATACATGGGGAGAAGATTTTTGACTTTGTTTTTAAAAGATTGAATAATGGCTGTATCAGCTGAAGCTGAAGTCCAGTCAAATGGTTGCTGGTTTTTGAGCAATCTTTGTTTAGACTTTTCTTTTCTAGAAAAGTTTTTAATGAAATGAAGACCATAATTTAAAATTCCCAAAAAGCTTAACAATTGTTTTTGTCAAGCAATTGGTCGGGAAATTCTTGTATCTTGACAAGAATATGGTCTTGCAAATGGATTCCATCTTGATTTAAGATTAATCCTAAAAAGTTGATAGTTGTTTTTTCGATTTCAATTTTCGTGGGACTTAAAATTATTTCATGTATGTGGAATTAGTCACTAATAATTTCAAGATGATTTTTATGTTCTTCAAAATTTTTTGAAAACACTAAAATATCATCAGTATAAACTACACAAAAATCTAAAGAAGAGAAGATGCTATCCATCCATCTTTGAAAGACTTGTGGTGCAGTGTACAAACCAAATGACATTACTTTCCATTGGTAATGTTTATAATAGGGAGTAATGAAAGCAGTCAATGGCTTGGACTCATCAGTAAGCTTAGTTTGCCAAAAGCCTGATTTACGGTTGAATTTACTCTAAACTTTGGCATCTCTAATTTTGTTGATCAAAACATTTTTTCGAGGGATAAAATATTAATAAAGAATTAGATGTTGATTGAGACATTTATAATTGATTATTATATGTGCCTTTTCTCTTTTAATCTCTGCGTGGTTTCTTACCATAAATGCAGGAGAACAATAGGGACTTATTGTTTGTTCAATTAATCCTTTGTTTAAAAAATCTTTTAATTGAATATCAAATTCTCGTATATCCACTGAAGTATAGATTATAGGTTTAATTTGGATAAGTGGATAACCTTATTCGGGCCATTGTGTTGAAGGGTACAGTATCGGGGAGATATATCCTGTTGACTGTAAAAGGTTTTCACTAAAATTGGATTTTAACTTTGCATAAATCCAATGGGTTTTGTCAAGGGTTTGTATCTGATGATAGATACGTATAGGTGTGAATCATTTTTCACTCTTATGAAAATGATCAGATAAAATAGCGATAGTTATTCTTTAATCTACATGCAAACTACAGTATTTTTATGTAGTTCCATGGGAAGGAAATTATGAAGAATGGTATTTCCTAAAATCAAGTCCACCATGCATAAATGCAAAACATTAAATTTTGGGAATCACGAATTTTTCATTTCCTGGTACAACCACTGCTTCGCTATATTTATTTTTAGCTTTGTATTCTAGGTAGGTTGCTTGTCCATTTACACCAGTGACAGGTATAGTGATTTTCATTTTTACGTAGTGGTCTACACTTAAAGCGTTCCATTGACAAGCGCTTGAAGAAGTTGTTGATATTGTAACAGGAAACAGAAAGTAGAAGAGATAGCTCACCTAGGAGTCCACCTAGGTTTAAGGAACCTACCTTCGAAAGGGTTTCCAAATACACAACCATAGCTCGAAGCTTGAGAGGGAAAAACTTCTTTTTAGTCATTCAAATCTTTTAGGGTGTACAAGCCTATATATAGTTGAGTACTTGAGTGCTTACTTCAAAATAGGAGCTACTTAAAACCACCACCCCAAACTTAACCATGGCACTTCTAGAAACTCTAGGAATTACACAGTAATTGTTTTTTAACTCACCAGAAGCCCAGAACATAAAAAACTCATGAAATCAAAACACCAATGAAGTCCAATTTTAAAAAAATCCAGTTACGTGTAATTTCAGTACCACAATTGTTTAAGAAAAAAACTGATAATATCTACGTACCTTCTTACCCTCTTAAGCACATAAACTACTTAGTAGACCCTATTTTAAGGCATAAGCTCGAGCTCCAAAAAGTACCCCAAGTGGATGTACAAGCAGAAAACCCAATTCTGACATGGAAAACTGTTTTGCTCTGTTGCAATCCTGATAAAATACAACCCCTGGCAGCAAGCTGTAGTATTTGGCACAGTAAGACATGTTGGTCTAAAAACAAGTAGATAACATGTGTTATTAAATAGATGGCTTATATTAAAGAATTAAAACTATCTTTCCCTTCTTTGAAATTTATGTATGTGATTATAAATATTAATTTATGTAAACAAGGAGTAGTTCTAATGCAAAATGAAATTGGTGGCTTGAAGCCTGATCTTATGTTTTTTATGACCAAAGTGAAATTTTGGTAAAAATTGTCCAAAATGTTAAAACATGAGAAAATTTTCGCAACAAGTATTGAAATTCTTATATTCTTGTAGGACTTCTGTGCTGGTCTCTGCTGAAATCGAAATATGTTATTATGTTTCAATTGACTTATGTCAATAAGATCTAGCAATACTGCACAGAAGTTCCAACTTAATGAACTATTTTTGCTACTCTTACTCCTGTTTCCAGCTGAAAGATATTGTTGCTGTGGGAGCAAACTACCAGTCACGAGTTCTGGCTAGGCAGTTTGGTGTGAAGACTGTGAGTTACAATGTATATATATATATATATATATATATATATATATGTATATATATATATATATATATATATATATATATATATATATATATATATATATATATATATATATATGTCTCTGAGACTTCCTCTTTTCCTAGGTGCACATTTTTTTTTTGTCAGTATGAAAATATGATAAAAGGGCATACCAATGCATGAGGCTCCCGTGGTGGGTGTGGGGAGGGGCTTATGTATGCAGCTTGACCACTGCTTAGTGGAGAGGCTGTTTCCAGATTTGAACCCGTGACCAGCAGGCCACAATGGAGCAACTTTACTGTCATGCCAAGGCCCGCCCTCAATGAAAAATAAGATAAATTTAATTTATATCCTTTTGCTCTCTCTCTCTCTCTCTCTCTCTCTCTGTCAACATTCCTTAATCTTCTTGACTTGCAGGTTGATTTGAATGATGTCAATAACATTGACATTGCATTTGATGGAGCAGATGAAGTAGACTTCAATAAAAATTTATTGAAGGTTGATCTGATTCATGCTCTTCATGTTTTTAGTCTGATAATTTTTATTAAAATAGTGTTCAGTGCTGATTACACTGAATGGAGATTTCTTTCTTGCCAGGGTGGGGGAGCTGCTCATACCATGCAAAAGGTACGTTTGATTTTCCCTGAAATAATTTCTTGGCCACAAATTCCTCAGGGATTTACAAAATATTTTAGAATAAGATAACGAGTATTTTGTTAGTGTTTTAGCATTTAGACAAGTCCATCACTGTCCTTCATTTTAGTGGGTTTTTTATTTTTTTTATTTATCTAAATAAGAACTGAGAAGTTCTTTGTTGGGCCTCCTGCATGTTTGCTATGGCTATGTCATCCTTGACTGTTTAGAGATTAATCTAAGAATCTAGCATTCAAAACATGGCAGTATCAGTTAAAAATAAAATAAAATAAAATAAACTGACAAAGAGAAAATTAATAGCTGAAGTGTTTAAAATGTATATGCTGCCAACATACTAGGCCCATTTACTATTTTTTTTTCTATGCTTTATATTCCCATTTAGTACTGCAAAAGTAAAATGAGGTCAATTCTGTGTAGTGTACAAGTGTCTGAATTGTATGAAAATTTTGGTTTAGATTTCACAGAATGTATGGATGGTTCTTTAATCATTTCAACTGTTTCATGTTTTATTGTCTCAATCAGGTAATTGATTCCATGTCAAAGGAGTGCATAATATTGGCAGACCAGTCAAAAGTGGTTCTCCAGCTTGGTAGCACATTTCCTGTTCCTGTGAGTTGATATTTTTCATTTGTTATTGTGTTAGGATTACACTACACACTTACAGACCTTACCTGTCTGCTGCATATTTGAATATTCATGTATTGATGCATGCCTCTCACTGCCTGTGCTTGACATGGTAGATTGCCATGTTCTCTTGTTCGTTCAGTCGTGACCATGGCTATGTTATGGTTATCTCCTTGCCAGCAGCACTGGAACCTGAGTTCTTAACTTGACAGTGGCCTATATATGCTGTGTACAAGTTGGTGCTGGAGGGTACAAAATTTTGAAGTTGCTGGACCATATTGGGTTCTTTTTGGAGTACTGGAATGTTGGGCTGTTAATGGGTCAGATTCGAGTTGGATTGCACTTGATCTGATCTGAATCCGCTTACGAATTTAGCCGATCTGTTCTGATAATATGACAGATCGCTCACATAGTGATCGAAATTTGATATCCGATTAGGATTCCAATATCTGACCCGAACCTGATTATGTGATGCATTATAATCAATCTCTTCTTTTCTCAAAAAATAGTTACACACTATTATCTAAAAATTTGACAAAATCAAAAGAAAAATGATTTAAAAGGTTTCTCCAAAGTAGCTTAGGTCCTTTTCCCTTATCGTCGTAATTGGATCATATCAAGTTCCTGATTTGAGCTGTTTACTTATCAACTTATTCCTTAACATATCAGATTAGAATATAACCCCTGTGCAGTAAGACCTTATTGTTACAGTTAGGAAAATAAAAGAAAACCAGAAAACCAAAAGAGGGAGATAGACAAATAGAAGAAGTGAGGACCGATTCTCCAAAGAAGGGGAAGAACTGAATGGATACCTCCTCCTCAAGTGGTTCCTTTAGTTATAATCAAAGGGGAGAAACAATAGTTTAGGAAACTTCCCTAATTACAATCATGAACTAATTAGGAAATTAAATCTTGACAATTTAGGAAACAAATCCTAATAATAAAAGGAACCTATAAAAAACAAATCTAAATAAACCATAAATAACAAAGTGGGACTAGTGGGGCCCATGTGCACATAGTGGCACATGATATCGCTAGCGCTAACACTTATCAAATTGGATTTTGATTGGTCCAGATCAAATCTGATCCATCGACAGTCCTACTCGAATGGCAAGTTCAGATAATTTGTCAATCAGAGACTTATGGTTGTAGTAAATGGAGAATATGAAGGGTTCTAGGTGTCTAATCATTTATTTGGAGTTTAACGGCTTGTATATTCTCTTTAACAATCCTTGATCCATAGTTGACTGATCCATTGTGTTGTGTATTATGCGTCTTATGGGTTTTGATTATTAGAAAATATGCTTACATAGTGAGTGGCAGTAAATCCACCATGAATATGACATAAAGTACTTTTTCTCCATGAAATGTCGCCCCCTCTTTTTCTTTTTTATTTTTATTTTTAGGTAGAAACTTACTAGACATTTTGTAGGTGGAAGTTCTCCCACCTGCCATATCACCTGTCTTGAGACGGCTTGTGACGCTTGGAGGAGGTTGGCCTTTATATGCTGAATAGATTTCCACTACAAGTTACACCAATCCTCTTCCCATAATACGATTATCTAAATTTTTTGCTGTAGTTTATGTAATATGCACCCTAGAGAGGTTTTCCTATTAACTGCAGTCAGTGAATGGCAGTTCCTGAAATTCGATCTGCATTGAGGAAGGATGGTCCAGTAATCACAGATCTAGGGAATATGGTTGTTGATGTGAGGTATGTATCTTATTTAATGGCCTGCATTCAATTTCTTGGAGATAGCATCTGTTTCCAGAGAGTAAAGAACAAGATTTCTTCTGATATTTTTATTGCCTTCTTTTCCCTTGAAGTGGTACTACATGTAGCACGATCATGCATTTAAAATGTACTTGAGTTCCTTATTTTTAATAAAATGATTTTATATTAAAGACTTGACATTGCACTTGTACAAACCTTCAGACTGGATAGTAAGATCCATAAATAATAAATAATACTTATTAGGCCCATCATTTTTCTGAACTAATCATAATTTAGAACTACACTTTCTTGTGACATCAGAATACATGAGCGCAACATTTGTAGACACGTTAGTAGAAAGACGTGACTGGTTTGATCGATAGCATCTCTAAGGGAACCATTTCCTTCTCAGTTCAATCATCCAATATTAGGGGAAATGATAGGGTGCTTGCTAACAAATTAAAGTTGGGAGGAGGTGAAGACATGTCTGTAGTGGTACATGCTGCTATCCCAAAAAAGATACTTTAAAAAAAATGGCCATGAGCAGTTATGCTTTATGGAGTTGGGTGTTGCACAATTCAAGAGTAATGATCCTTTGGGAATCTAGGGCTTCAAGGAAAACAGAAGGAATAACACTGTCACGACCCAAACCCGTAAGGGCTTATGATCAGTGATCTGTTTCCTTAAGTGATAAGGTCCAATTTTCCATAGTTTTTGAAAACCCATAAACATTCCATAAAAATAATCCACTTAACGTGTCTACATATCAAATCCAGCAGAAGACTTCAATAATTAAAACATCTATTGTCAACCATTGTTGTCAAGGTGTCGCCTAGGTGCCCAGGAGGCCTTGTGTCGCCTTGGAAAATTGGGTGCCTTGATCCCCTAGGCGGGGGCCTTGATCGCCTAAGCGGGCACCTTGGTCGCCTGGGCGCCTCATCAGGTCTCCAACGCCTTGGTTCGCCTTAGCGCCTTGACCACTATGTCATCAACAACGCTCTGGTGGCTACTCAAAACTTCAAAACCAAGTAAGTCTATGACAACTGTACGAAACCAACGCTGATATAAAAATAATAGTCTTCTAACATAACCTACAGCAATAATGAAAGCACCAACATGGCTGCTCCACTAGCCTTCCAAGGGTGCCTAGCTACCTCCATCGAAATCTGGAAGGATAAGGGAGTGAGCTACAAACCACCAGCGATACTATGGTCAAATTGGCTTTTGCAATTACAATTTATCACATCTGGTTTGAAAGGAACATCTGATTATGGGTAGGGAAGTTAAGATCCTTTGCTGAAATCTAGGAAACCATCATTTTTGACGTTCGTGGAATGGTCCTTCACATACCCCTTTCTTCCTCCCTTCCCCCGATTACGAGGGAGATAGATTCATTCTGTCTTCTTGGGATCTCCCAAATGGATAATGGTTTTTGGTTGTTGCTCGTCCCTTGTGGTTGTTGGGGGCGATGCCCTTTGTAAGGAGTCTGGCTCTATCCCTTGGATACCCAGGTTTGGTTCTCTTCCCTGTTTCGGGGTGCTGTTAATATAATCATTTATTCACCCGAAAAAAAGGATGGAATAGGGAGTAACCACAAGATATAAATATACATATACTTCCATAAACTTTAGAAACATGAATTATTTTTCATAAACATAGGATATGAGAATTTCTCAAGAAATCATGACAACTGTTAAAACATACATACTTTTCAGGAAAAACATGGACAACATTCCTCAAATACAAAACCATGATTTCCTCAATGAAAAGAAAACATCGAGACAAGCTGCCAAAAGCACAAACATTTTGGTGAGAGCATGCCATCCTTTCCTTCAGCCTCATCACACTACCGGCACGTAGCTCCCTCTCCCTAGTGCACAGTCATACATCAATCACATCTCGTCCCGATCTCAAGCCCGGCCCTCCAGTCGGCTCCATTGGGCATCTCGCGGCTAACCGGGTTATAAACAGTCATAGTATGCCTTATCCAACACCTAACCCTCCTTCTAGAAAGGGTTGCTGGCAAGTCTAAACATAAAACTGTAAAATCTTTTGTTCCTTTCATTCCTTCCATTTGTTTCATTCTTTTACACAAAACATGATCAATAATATCCTTTAATGGAAACCATCATAACAATTTTTAAACCTCATCATTTAAACATGTGCATGGACTTTAAATCATTGTATAAAGCATCAAGAAGCATTGCCTTTAAGAAGATAAAAAGCTCGCAAAGAAGTTCCTTAAGAAGTTCAAAGAAATACCATATCAATCAAATAAAGACATAATATAAATAGGTGGTTAAAGCCAAGTCCCACTCACCTTGATGATGCCTAAACCAATGGTCATGCCATCAATCCAACCTCTCTGTGGCTATCCGATCTGCAGAACTTTCAAACCAGATCTGTTGTGGTTGGATCCTCTCATCATGAAGAGTCTAATCTAAACACTGATTTTCCAGTCATGGTTTTAAAACTGATCCCAAATTTTGCAAAGACCGCCCCTTTTCCTTTACTCCCTTTTGTTTTTTTTTTTATAACGACAAAAAAAAAAAAAAAAAAAAACTTCTGAACTCCTTCACTTTCAAGACAAACAAAACAGAACGAGACAGTTTGTAACTCACATTAGCATCTAATAATCGAACTTGACACACTTCCTTCGATTTGAGATAGAAGCAAATAAAATATCTAAATATTCGTCTCTGTTACTGCTTCTTGGTCAACCAGCAACTATCAAAATAAAAACCCCATGACCAATCTCCTACTATACTAACAGATTTAGTTCTATTAACCTGAACTTGCATGCTATAAATAATAGAGAAGAAATGAGAAGAGAAGAGAAGAGTTTGTTGTAACTTTGGGAGTCACAATATTGTGTTGAGACTCTCTAATCAATTGATTATATATATAAATAGAGTTAATAATCCTAGAAGGGCATAAGAGTAAACACATTCAAACAATAAAAGAGAGGAGAGGAGATATCTCGAGACTCCTCCCCCTATCTTGATAACCAATAACACTCCCCACAAGCTGAAGCATAAAATATCAATCATGCCTAGTTTGTTACAAATATAATCAATATGTCCACTCCCTAAAACAGCCAATAATTCTCCTGGACGAAAATGGCCAAGAGAAATAATCCCTTGGAGAAGCTTTTCATGAACAAAGTGACAATTGACCTCAATGTGTTTCGTTTTCTCATGAAACAGAAGATTGGAAGTAATATGGATGGCAGCTTGGTTATCACACCATAGCTGCATAGAAGACTTGTTTGGAAAACCAAGCTTAGTTAACAGCTACTTGACCCACTTCAACTCACACGTAGACCACCTATCAGTATGGAAACTAGCCCCAATCAGCGTCTGAAAGACTCTCAACACGTCCATTTCCATGGTCAGAGTACAGTAGACCATGGCCTAGAGCCTTCTTAATACGAGTAACAACATCCCAATGAGACGTTTGAGGAAAGGAAAGAAACCGACTCCCAACACTGATTCGGAAAGCCAAATCTGGACAAGTCACAGTGAGATAATTCAATTTGCTAACCAGTCTGCGATATCTCTTACGATCCATCAAAATATCACCATCATCAGTTGTCAGCATAGTGCCCTTGTGATGCCTTGGAAACTATGTTCTGGATTTGCTCACCGAGACAAGGATGTTAGGAAGGGGGTGACTCTCAATAGTGTTCAAACAAGAATGAAACGATGAAGAGAAACCGGATAAAGACACAAAGTTCGAAATTGAATGTTGGGTACAACTCCGAACTCCCTTATAATGAGCAATAGGTACATCAAGGTCAAAAGATGGTATACTTAACAGGAGTAGGATCTACAAGAAAAGAAACCCATAACAGCTAGTTGCTCCCAATGTTGTTGCATCTTCTATACATCAGCACTGCTAGGAAGTAGAGAGGTCATACATCTGTATAAAATCAGCAAAGTATTGAGTGAGCTGACAACCCTTCCATTCCACCCGGTAAAATTCCTGTGACAACTCATATATATGAGACAAATTATTGTGATCAGAATATAAAATATTCAAATACTCCAACAACTCTTTCACAGTATCAATACAAGGTCCACAGTAGTATTGTCCATAGAATTCAACAACTATCCCAAAATCTGGGCATCAAAGACACAACTTAAGTCATAGTAGTCTTGGAATCAGCCATTGAACCAAGAACTAACCTCAAAAAGTCTCCAATAAATCGAGACAAATTCAGCAATCACCGATGTCTAAGATAGTTCCAAAAAATCAATCAAATGAGAATCGATATTACCAGAATGAACTTGCCCAAAAAAATCGATCCAATAAGGATTGAGAAAAACCAAAAAAATTGAACTGCCAAATTCAAATTGATATAGATCAATCTGCCCATCCTGTAAACGGAATACCTCCAAAAAGAATTACTGCAAGGTGATATTCGACCACAAATCAATATCGATATGCCCAGCCACCAAAACAGAATTACCGCAAGTCCAAAAATCAAAGAAACAGATTACCGCAAGTGGAAAGTGATCTTCCCCGCCATTAAAAAAAAAGGAGCCTATATAGTGGAATCGATATTACCTCCAAGATCTCCCATCGTCTAGTGATGCAGTCAAAAAATCAGTCACTTCCCAAACAGTTAACAGAGATTCTTCATGTAACAAATAACTAATAAAATAAAACACCAAACCAGAAAACCAGCAAATCGAGAGGAAGAAGAGGAAAAAGAAGAAGAAGAAGAAGAAGGAGTTCGGTTACAACTAAGAGAGGTTGTAATTGTTTGTGTCTCTTCTTTCCCCTATTGCCTTGTATTTATACAGAAAATAGGATCAAGGTGTAAAATCTCGTGTCTCGGAGGAGTCTCGGCCTCCTCCGAAACCAAGATCTCGGCGAGATCTCGCCAAGACAATGTAAAACCTCCGAGACACCAGGCTGTGACACCAGGCTGTCTCGGTGGTCAAAACTCATTTTTTATGCTTGAAACTTTAGGGGAATATCATTTTAGCATACATAAAAGAGAATAAAATTTTAAAAATAATTACTCTTTGTGGTTGTTTGGGTTCATACCCATCTTTTTGATAGTAACGCTGAAGTCTGTTGTAAATTATGCATTAGGGAAATGAAAAACAAAATAACACTTTATTATAAAAGTAAAACAACCCAAGTATATCATCATTACTTCATAGTTCAAATGTTCAATACAGAATTATAGATATTACAATAAAGAAATCCTAATTTCTAACTCCCCATTCCCCAAGAGCCCATAGTTCACAACTCCACATACAATGACTAATAATACGTAGAGTGTCGTGGATGATCCATCGTCCTATCATCATACATGTGGGAAAGTTGTCGACGCAAATTGTCTTCCAATTGAGTAACATAATCTTCCCACGACATTCTTGAAGCGAAGTAGTTTCGTTAATCTTGCACATGATTCAAAAATATAACATTAGTAAGCTCCTTAAAGGATACCTATCTTAAGGAAGAATGGAACGACGTTTGAAGAACTACTTTGGTGCGATGACTGGGAAGACTCTTGCGGAAGCACGGATGGAACGGAAAAGAAACTTTCCACTGATGATCCACTCTGACTCTGTGCTACTGATGAAGCATCGTCAAAGGAAGAACCATATGCAGTAACTGGGATAGGGAAAGAAGTTGGAATGAACATAATCATTTGAAGTGTAAGCCGACCCAGTGCTATATCCAGGAACATTCCACTGCTCCTGTCTACTGCTGTAACTGCTATTCTCCTCCACACTCAATCCTCGTAAGCCAGTATAGAGCCTATCAATGTCGACGTCCATCATGCTACCGCTACTGGAATCAACATCTTCACCAACTTGGGATTGGGAACGATGACGAGGCCTCCGCGAATACGTTCCACTTCCACCACGCGATGAGGATGGTGCACGTGCACCATGGTCCGTATCCTGTGTTGCATGAGTGTACTGACTCTCCCCAGTGAATCTAACATGTGATGCTTATGGCTCAGGATCAACCCCAATATTGGCAATAGTGGCTCGACCTCCACTTGGGTCTCCACCCCCACTCCCATGATCACTACCACTAGGTCCACTACAATTCCAACTCCACTTAGGATCGTCTGTATTAGTGCCAGCAGGATGGTCAAACAGCACGGGTGACTGTGTATGTATGCGATCCTTGTCCGAGGCTAAAAACTGGTCAACATCAGCATTTAACTGGCCAGCCAACTGGGGGTCAAGCCTCTCCCCAGGCTGATCCATCACTGGTCTTCCTGTGTCCCGCAACCACTCCACTACTAGATCGTCCTCTTCAGATTCAAGCTGGAAGATGTTGGCGAGCTCGAGCGGGGCATCATCCTATTTTTTATGGAACATGCATTGTAACCTCAGCCTCATGTTGTAATGAACAAAGACCAAGTCATTTAGCCGTTCTGAACCAAGTCGATTCCGTCTCTTTAAATGAATGAGGTTGAATGTACTCTAGTTTCACTCACAGCCACATGGGGAGCATGTCTGAGATAACACTCTAGTTGCTATCTTCTTCGGAGCAGGTGTATCTTTGCCATACAATACCCACCATTCAGCTGCATAAGAACAATAACATATTTTAATTTCATATGTCATCTAAACGTAATACATAAAACATAAGATTTTAATTTGCTTGCAATTTGCATACCCGGATCAGTAGTATCTCGGCCAGCCACTGCAGCGGGGAAAGAAAAACTCCCATAGCATTCTCTGAAGGCTTTAATCTAGACACAATCGAAAACTTATAAGTATTTGCAATTATAGTAAATGATTTTGCCATATTTCCAGTAATTGAAGCATACAACTCAGCTCTAGATTTGCCAAAGCCTGTTTCTGGGGATCTGGCTCTAACTGTGCAACCACTAGCTTCGCTGCTTTAATTAAGTCTGTGTTCATCCCAAGTACATGCATAAACTGGTACTTGGGGTTCAAATAGTATGCTGAAATATTTGACAGTATACAAAAGGTTAAAGCAAATAAAATTGCTATTGGCACATAAGTAACAGTAAAGGATGTACATCATCATTTACTCACCAGCCTTATGCAATGGATGCATGAGTTGGCTCTCCCATCGATCATTGATGATCTTGATGTAGTTTTTGTAGCCATGTGGTAACACAGTTTTAACCATGGATCAAGGTGCCGGTTTCGAGACCTGTTTCCGTCAGGCTCGAAACCGGCATAACTCGGCGAAACCACCGAAACCAGGTCGAAACCTGGTATTTTCTACCAGCTTTATTGACTCCATGGTTTCGAGGCTTAAAAATATTTTTTTTTGTCTGATTTTTTTGTGTACCCTATTTAAACCATTTTACACCTATTTCTAATGTTAGTTTGCAAAAAAGACATAGAAAATAGCTACATGTGGTGTGGACCAATGTTTGGTAGTGTACGCTGAAATATTACACAAATGTCACAATGTAGTAATGTACTAAGCTACTAACTATTAAGCCACTAATTAACAATATTCATTAAAAATTAATACATTGATGATTGAACTTAGAAATTAGAAATCTCACCAGTTAATTCCATGTGGAGCTTCGTGGTACATTTAAACCACGTGCAATATACCACTGATGGTGGCGATAACGTTCCTCAGATTGCAGCACGTATGTATCCCAGGACATGGTATCACTCCAATTGTTCTGATAGTCTCTAACGACCCATGAGTAGATAGAGTCATCAACATAATATAAGTACCCTTGTCGAGGGTAAGGGCGATCGAGTGTGTGTGTGTGTGGAGCAGGAGTAGGCATGAACGTCGGAGGAGGAACATACTGAAATATGGAGTCGACGAACGATGATCCAACAGTGCCACTGCCAACACCTGAGGCTGAGTCATCTCTAAATTGATTGCTAGGGTAGGAACTATAATAACCCCCATATCCACCACCTCTAACCCCACTAGCCCTAGTAGTAGACCATCCAAATCCACCATGTGCCGTCGAACCGATACTCTCGTCGCCACTCTCTTCAGGAATTGCGGGGCTCGAGGTCCGTGTGATCATGAATTCTGGTGCACACCAATGCCTAGTCCCTCCAGTCTGAAAACTCTCTCCTAAATGCATCCCTGTCATGCTGCCAGACATGGTCGATATATCCATGGGATCTGTTTCATCCATCTCCTCCTGTGGCATGAACCGCTGGCGTGATCCTCTAGTGTACCCTCTACTACTACCACTAGGCCGGGCTCCATGGTCAGTATCTTGTGTAGCATGATCATATTGAGTCTCCCCTGTGAATCTCAAGGGAGAAGGCAATGGATCTAGCTGCTGTGGTTGGTCATACTGATCGGGCTCATTGCGTAAGGCAGCATATCTGTCATCACTACCACCATCATCATCATTATCCCCAGTACCACTAGGTCCACTAGTACCAATACCACCCTGGGTGGTAGAATGTGACTGTGTTTCTCCAGAAGAAACCGGCGAATCACTCTCAGTCTCACTATCACCAGTCTGAAATGGACGTCTTGCCTATGCGTGGACTCTACCCTCAGTAGCCATAAACTCTCCCACATCAGCCTCCAAGGCTCCAGCAATAAGACGACTTGGTCGACCACCAGTGGTCGACCACCAGCCTCATCTAATTGAGGCTCACCACGATCTGTAACCCACTCATTCAAAGGATCAACTTCCTCTCCCTCCAACTCAAAGATCTCACTCAGCTCAATGGGGGGTTTTAGCATCTTTGTCCCTGCTTAACCGTATGTGCTCTTCTTTCAGTCTCAAATTATAGTGCACATACACCAAGTCCTCAAGCCTTTTTGCACCCAACCGGTTTCGTCGCTTAGTATGTATAAGTGAAAATGTGCTCCAGTTTCGTTCACATCCCGTGGCGGAGCATGTTTGTGATAACACCTTCACTGCTATTGCACGAAGGTTGGGTGACTCCGATCCGTATAGGACCCACCATTCAGTTGCAAAATAGCATAGGAAACAAATATTAAATGATGAAAAAATTCACAATGGCATATTGGCATCCATAAAGTAAATATACATACCAGGGGGTGTTGATTGTCGACCAGATTCAGTCGCCGCCCTACCAAAACTCCCAGTGGCATCTCTAAAGCTTTTGAGCTGAACCAATTTTGATGGGTAATAGGCTTAGTAAAAATAAAATTCTTATAAATTATGTTGACAACAAAGTAAGTAAAAGTCTTACTTCTTGCAAAACAATAGACTGTGCTCTTGCGTTTGGCTCAAGCTTGGCAACCACTTCTTATACTGCATCTATCAATTCTTGACGCATTCCCAAGTTGTCTTTGTATTGATACTTAGGATTCAAATAATATGCTAAAATTGACAAATATTATAATTACGTCAATGCAAGCTGATGTAATTTTAATTAGTTGAGAAACTGAAGTACATCAAGTAAATACTCACTAGCCTTGTGTAGTGGGTGCTTGAGCTGTCGCTTCCAACGATCTTTGATGATGGCAATATATTTTGAGTTCCCGCGTCTGTAAGCTTCCTCTACTTGCATCTTCATCATATCTATGGCAGCCCACAAGTATGGTAAGGTGGCCTTCCTTTGTCCATCAACCATTCTCAGCACTTTCACAATGGGATCTAATATCGCCACAACTTTTTTGACATCATCCCAGAATTTATCGCTGGATATGGTTGCTTGTGCTGTTTTACCAGCTCGAGAACTAGACTGAGGCCACTCAAACCACTCCTCTGAAGCAAACATTGATCTCAAACTAAACTTCTTCATGTCAAAACTCTTGAGGGCAATGTAGTTTGTTGCAAAACGCGTTAACCCTGGCCTCACCAAGTCTCCACCACACTTGGTTCTCATCATCTCTAAGGCATATCCATGGTTATAAATGAAAGTGGTTACTTGCCTTGCATTTTCTACAGTCTCTTTCACTAGTTTTATTTCCCCCATGTCCTTCAGCATCAAATCAATACAGTGAGCTGCACATGGTGTCCAAAAAAGTTGGTATTTTTTATTATTCATCAACCTTTCCCTTGTTTTTTTGAAGTTACTACCATTATCAGTGACCACTTGTACCACATGATTTATCCCCACTTCTTTCACCACTTTCTTCAAGAGACCATAAATGTACTTGGAATCCTTGATATGATTGGATGCATCAACAGACTTCAGAAATGCTATTCTACCATCACAATTCACCAAAAAGTTGATGAGAGATTTTTTGGTGGGTCCGGTCTACCCATCACACATCACAGTCACCCCATATCTTTCCCATTGTATCTTCAAAGAATCCACATATTGTTTCATTTCTTTTTTATGTCTGAGTAGGTAGGTGTTGTACAACTCCCAAGCTGTAGGCCCTTTAACTCCTGGATCTGCCCTACCTATTTCATCCAACATAGTCTGATAGTGAGGTCCTGTGGTAGCATTTGTTGCAATGCCATGGTACATCATCCACTTGGAGATTTTGTTTCCTACTCTCGTCTTGACATCAGTCCAAAAATGGGGCAACTTTTTTTGTTTACTATCCTGTCTGACAAATAGATCAGGATCCGCCCTCAGGACCTCAAGATCTGGGTCACGAACAGGTGGTGGTGCCTGTGCAGTAGCTGGAGTCCTAACACTCTAAGTCTTCCTAAAAGGTATCTCAGGGGCACCCCTACTTCTCAGCCTCGGCCTCCTCCCCTCATCCTCTGCTGCTGCCTCTCTAGATGACCCAACTCCTCTAGTCCTCTCAAACTGTCTTTGTCGTTCTAGCTCTCTTTGCCTTATACTTGCTATCTTTGCTCTCTTCAGCTGTCTCACCTCTGCCTCTGTCATTTCTTGGTCTACCTCATCACTGTCAAGGCTAATGTCATCTTCATTAACCCCTAGATTGCCCTCGAGACAAGCCTCCTCAAACTCCTGTTTATCTGTCTTCTTCTTATTTCTTCTATCAATATCATTCTTCATTAAGCTTGCCATAGCCTTCTTTACTTCACTTGGTACGTTGGGGCAACCCATAACATCCTTGTTACCACCAGCAAGATGCCACTTCAATCTAGTGGCATCACCTCCTTTTATCTGCTTGCCACAATAATTACATTGTGACTGTTTCTTATTGGCAGTCAGTGGTATCCCATGCCTCCATGCAATGTCACCACTTGTAGTTGGTGCATCAGCCATTTCAAACACTTATACTGTTGAAACAAAAAGACAACAATTACTACAATTGAAACAAACTATATTGTCATTTCTAACAACATTTTATTACATAAATAATATCTTATAACTAAATAATACACCTTAAAGTAAAAAAAGAGCATAGGTTTATCATTTTTACATTGCATTATTACATAAAACAGCAATATATTATGTCACATCCCAATTCCGCACTGTTCAGAATGGTGTGATGAACCGCTAAATAACCAACGGTTCAACCAGGATCTCTAATAGACTATCCCCGCGTTATCCAAACTTACACGCATCCACAATCATAATCAGAGTAAATACACAATAGCGGAAATCTTATAAATAAATGAACTGAGAACTAAGATGATATCAGTAATTTAATAGCAAATTATTCTGTATTCAACTGAGACATAAATATTAAAATACCAAATACATGTCTTAATAAATCCAATGAAAGAAACCTATAAAAATATCTAATCAAATACACACGAGTTGCACTCGCAAGAGGAGTCGTGTGTATCATCTTCAGCTCCAGCGTCCATTGCTGCTATATTCCCGTACGCAGACGCGTTCATATAATCTTCAACTGTGTAACCTGCATCATCAACTAAAAATATTCGACGTCGAGGGGTGAGCACACAACACGGCTCAGTGAGTAGCCAAAACAATGCAACATTACATATGCATGCAAAAAAAATCAATTTATATCTTTGGTCTGGTATATAAGTTTGCAGTATGCTATAGAAAGGTTGAGGTAGCCAAAGGTCGCGTTTATTGACTCCGCCTCTATACACGAGTGTGTGACGTTACCCGAAGATCACGTTTATCGTCAACTCACATGCACCCAATCATGAACAATATATAACAAAGGTTACGTTTATTGCTATATAGTGCCATACCAACACGTAAGCTCCCGTTGGCGGGGCCGCAACCGGGCTCGTGACTAACCAATCCTAATGCCAAACAAGGTATCCAAGGCCTCACCCCAAAGCATCCCTCGAATGTCCATAGAGATAGAGCTAAGGCCCCCCGGTAGAGTCGAGATTACAAGGACCGAGACCACCTCCCCGATACTTTACGACATAATAGTTCCCGCTAAAGTAATGGCGATCCGACGATGCCAATGCACAAAACTTGAGTTAGAGATAGAGCTAAAGTGCTGAGACCCGCCAAAGGTTAACGTTTATTGACGTCCTCATCACACCTCCCCTGATACTCGCTCGCATCAAGCACATCAACCACATACATACAAGCACATGCCTATTCCTATCATCATCATCATCATCATCATCATCATCATGTTATAAACGATAAAGTAAATATGCATGAACAAGTAATAGAAATATTGGATGGCATCTTTGTATGCACATTACAAACATATTCGCATAGAATCAAGCATGGCATAGGACTCAAGAAATAGAAAACAGTTTATTATTAACCAATTTAGTTTGGAGTTAAGGTTCCTCACCTTAGTTTGTAACAAGATACTTTTCCAAGATCTAGAATCACCTTTATACTGTTATTATATTGCTAGAAGACCTAACAAAGTCGATAAATTTAATTAGAATTAATTCGAATTTAAAAACCATTCGTCAACCGAGGGTCGATGCTGGGGTCGATGCTGGGGTCGATGGGTCTATCGACCCTCCTTCCATTCCTCGAACTTCCCGAATACGAGGGTCGATGGTCGAAACACCTAGGGTCGGATGGTCTATCGACCCTTGGTGCGACCCTTGGTGCACTCTGGTCCAATTCCCACTTTTAAATCCATTCTTCGTGTTTGGGGTCCTATGGCTTGCTTCTTACATTCATTCAACATTCATTCCATGGTCTAGAACCATGTATAATCCATCTAAATAGTTTTCATGCATCCTCCTATGGTTTTCCATGAAAACCTAACCATGGATGGATGGTTTGGGTTTCTCCGAGATCACTCTCCCTTCAATAATTATCCTAAGGTCCGTAGAAACTCATGGAATTAGTATCCATACCCGAGAAGATTACTTTTCCTCCGAAATTCTCTTCCTTTTTTGCTAGGTTCTCTTCCTTGCCTCTTCTTCCTCTTTTCCTTCTCCTCTCTTTTTCTCAATTCAATTAGGGTTGTGAAAGGAGTGAAAGTGGCTTAGGGACGTCCCATTAAATTGACTAGGAACATCCTAAATAAGTCCCATTGAGATTTGGAAAGAATCCCAATCGAAAAATATAGAAATTTCCTAATTTCTATATTCGGCAGAAACCGAGGGTCGATGATCCCGTCGACCCTAGGGTCTTAAGCTGTCCGACCTTCCCTTCAAAACTGAGGGTCCGACTTTTCGTTTTGGGAGGTCCGACCCTCTTAGCCGGGTGTGCGACCCTCCCTTAAAATAAAGTGTTTTTGGGTCGATTTGATACCTGGGATCTCGATCTCCTTCATGCCCTTGGTCCATTTGACTCGACCATGATGGGTAAACCTGGTTCAAGGTGGTAAGACCGGGTTAGATTGACACGGGTCTTACAACTCCCCCCAACTTATAAAAATTTCGTCCTCGAAATTGTACGTACCTTATGAATCAAATAAGTGAGGGTATTGTTTCCGCATAGCATTTTCTTCTTCCCATGTAATTTCTTCCATGTCTCTACTTTTTCATATGACCTAACATAGTAGATATCTCTGTTGCGTAGACGTTGAACCTTTCGACCGGTGATTTCCGTTGGTGTTACTTCGAATGTCAAATCATCACTAATTCCGACAAATCTACTCGCAAGACATGCGTTGGGTCTTTGACATACTTCTTCAATAGGGAAATGTGAAATACGTCATGCACACTTGACATAGATGGTGGTAGTGCTAACTGATAAGCCACTTTTCCACGCTTAGCTAGAATTTCATATGGTCCGACATATCTTGGACTTAGTTTTCCTTTACGTCCGAACCTCTTCAATCCTCGCATAGGCGATACCTTCGAAATACTTTATCACCTACGGCGAACTCTAGATCCCTTCGTCGAGTATCCGCATATTGCTTCCGACGGTTCCGAGCTGTTCTTACTCTTTCCTTGATGATGTCGACCACTCGACAAGTCTCTTCAACAAATTCTGGTCCAACAATACTACATTCTCCAACTTCATTCCAAAACAAGGGAGTTCGACACTTCCCGCCATACGAGGCTTCCATAAGGTGACATCTGTATAGTAGCCTGATAGCTGGTTATTGTAAGCAATCTCGATCAATTGTAACTTTTCGTCCCATGATCCTTTGAAATCAATCACACATGCTCGTACCATATCTTCTAGAATCTGGATTGTACGTTTTGACTGTCCATCTGTCTGTGGGTGGAATGCGATTACTAAACTTCAATGTCGTACCCATAGCCTTTTGCGTCCTTCCCAAAATTTGGAAGTAAATCGTAGATCTCTATCGGACACAATGCTTTCGGAACACCATGTAACCGAACAATATTATCCACATACAGACTTTGCTAACCTTTCTAGTGTATATTGGGGTCGTGATCGGTATGAAACGAGCTGTTTTTAGTCGGACGGTCCACAATCACCCAAACTGCGTCAACTACTCGAGGAGTCAATGGTAGTCCCGTGACGAAGTCCATAGTGATGCAGTCCCATTTCCATGCTGGTTCTGGTAATGGCTGTAACAGTCCTGCGGGTCTTTGTCGTTCAGTACCTTCTCGTCATCCAAGGTGAACTCAGGGTTGGTCCTACCTTTCTCAATATCTTCTTGTACTGTTCTCAGATAAGGATCTGATTTGATAACTGTCTTCACTTCGCCTCCACTATATCCGGTATAATCTTCAATGCCGCGAACATATTCGAGAACCGATGAATAAACCCTTGGTTGGCCGATTCATCCGTTGTATCTATCACATACCTCCGTTGCCGTGATTGAACACCATTCCGTTGGTGCACATTGCTCGCATGTCGTGCTAACTTCTCCTTGAGATTTTATCATTGTTTTTTCCGCTTCAATGCATCCGCTACCACGTTCGCTTTTCCCGGATGATACTGGATATCACAATCATAGTTTTTCAATAGTTCCAGCCATCTCCTTTGTCTCATATTCTTCTCCTTCTGATTAAATATATAAGTAAGACTTTTATGGTCCGACTTGATCTGAAATTTCTCCCCGTATAGGTAATGTCTCCATATCTTGACAGCATGTACTACTGTCGCTAACTCCAAATCATGAGTGGGGTAGTTTTTCTCATGTACCTTCAACTATCTTGAAGCATAAGCAATCACTTGCTCTCCTTGCATGAGCACACATCCTAATCTCAATCCCGATGCATCAGTGTATAAGGTAAATGTCTGTCCTGGAACGGAAATGGTCAAAATCGGAGCGGATATCAATCTGGTCTTCAGTGTTTGAAAACTCTTTTCACACTTATCTGTCTATACAAATTTTTCTCCTTTCTTGGTCAAACTGGTAAGGGGTACGGCAATCCGAGAATAGTCTTCTACGAATCTCCGATAATAACCAGCTAGACCCAGAAAGCTTCTAATTTCTGAAACGCTCTTTGGTGCTTCCCACTTCACAAAAGCCTCGATTTTCTTTGGGGTCCACTTTGATTCCTTCAGCGGATACTACATGGCCTAGGAATGAGACTTCACTTAGCCAAAACTCATACTTAGAAAATTTGGCATATAGCTTCTCTTTCCTTAAACGCTGTAGGGCTGCGTTTAGGTTCTTGATATGAGTTTCGTTGTCCTTGGAATATACCAATATGTCATCAATAAATACTATAACCGACGTATCCAACATGTCGTGGAAAACTCGGTTCATAAGTTCCATGAACGTTGCCGGTGCATTAGTTAATCCGAATGACATAACCAAAAATTCTTAATGTCCGTATCTTGTCCTGAAAGCTGTCTTCGGAATGTCACCTTCTTTAATCTTCAGCTGATGATAGCCCGATCGAAGATCGATCTTAGAAAATACTTTTGCTCCTTGTAATCGATCGAACAAGTCATCGATCCCGGGTAGGGGGTATCGATTCTTGATGGTCGGTTTATTCACCTCCGATAGTCGATACATAATCGAACGCTACCATCCTTCTTCTTTACGAACAACACCGGTGCTCCCCATGGAGATATCTTGGGTCAAATATAACCCTTGTCTAGCGTTCTTGTAGTTGCACTTTTTTAATTCCTTCGATTCGGTAGGAGCCATTCTATAAGGTGCCTTTGATCTCGGTGCGGCTCCGTGTATCGGTCTATTACAAACTCGTGGCGCGGTCGGGTGGTAATCCGGGTAGTTCCTCCATAAATACGTCAGGGTAATCCCGTACGACATCGATATCTTCAATTCGTGGGGCTTCCTTGGTTAGGTCGACCACTGATACTAGATACCCGACCGCTCCCTTCTCAATGCACTTCTTAGCCTTTAATGTTGAAAGTATGAGCTTACGTCTCCGGGAAGTTTGGTTCCCGAGAAACTGAATTCTGCCCTTCTTTGTCTTTGAATGTTAGCTTCTTTTCGGCGCATAACAAATTTGCGAGAATGCCGAGCTAACCGGTCCATTCCCAAGATGACATCAAGTCTGCCATCTTAAGTTGTATCAAGGTTGCATCTAAAGTCTGTTTCCCTATGAGGACTGGACATGGTCCATAACCTTTCTCTAGTTCCACTTCTAACCCCATCGGTGATCGTACAAGTAATTTGTAGTCTAATGTTTTGATGGTAATTTGGTCTTCTTTCCAAACGACACAGATATAAATGAATGAGTAGCTCCTGAATCAAAGAGTACTCTGGCGGGTACGCCATTTATAGGTACCTGTGATTTATCTTTACTTAGTCTACATGCTCATTCAATGTAATTACAACTTTAAAAGTTTCGGTCATACCGTGACCACATCGGGTGATGCGGCCGCATCTTCGGACGTAACAGCATATACCCGTCCCCGATGGAATTGCTTCTTGGGCTTTGGGCACTCTCTTGCCATATGTCCGGGTTGGTTGCGATTGAAACACTTTGGGGCTTCGAATTTGTCTTTGGGCGAGGTTGAGCTGCGAAAGTAGTCTTGGTTGCGACATTAAAATTCCGAGGACCGGAAGGGCTTATACGTCCCGTTATTGCCTCCGTTATACGAATTCCCACTGGCCTTTTGATGCCTTTGTTTTGAGTGAAATAACTCTCTTTCGGCTCGATTCAATCACTCGAGCAATCTGGACGGCTTCATTATATATTGTCTTTTTTAATCCCAGAACATGTTCCCTGATGCTTCCTCTGTCTTACATCGAGTTTCACATCTTGTGAGTACCAACTCGGTATTCCAGTTTTCTGTTTTAAAGAAGCTCCCTTCTTGCTACTGTACTATATCCTGGTATACTTGGATAACTACCCAACTTATAGATAATACCCTATATCATTTGTTTATTAGGATAATTTTTGGTCTTCTCTTTCTGTTTGAGTGTATATATATGGTTCCACCCTTTATATGTACATTATCGTCTTGTTTAAGTTCTGTCTCAACCAACACGGTGCTTATGGTTTGTTTGTATTAAAGCTTTTAATTTATCCTAACTCGGTTCATGGACTCCAGTGGAAGTATTCGGGTTCAATGGGTAAGGCCTACGAGATGCTCGATACCAAGTTGTCATACCCCAATTCCGCGACTGTTCGAGAATGGTGTGATGAACCGCTAAATAACCAACGGTTCAACCAGGGATCTCTAATAGGCTATCCCAGCGTTATCCAAACTTACACGCATCCACAATCATAATCGAGTAAATACACAATAAGCGGAAATCTTATAAATAAATGAACCGGGAACTAAGATGATATCAGTAATTAAATAGCAAATTATTCTGTATTCAACTGAGACATAAATATTAAAATACCAAATACATGTCTTAATAAATCCAATGAAAGAAACCTATAAAAATATCTAATCAAATACACACGAGTTGCACTCGCAAGAGGAGTCGTGTGTATCATCTTCAGCTCCAACGTCCATTGCTGCTATATTCCCGTACGCAGACGCGTTCATATAATCTTCAACTGTGTAACCTGCATCATCAACTAAAAATATTTGACGTCGAGGGGTGAGCACACAATACGGCTCGGTGAGTAGCCAAAACAATGCAACATTACATATGCATGCAAAAAAAATCAATTTATATCTTTGGTCTGGTATATAAGTTTACAGTATGCTATAGAAAGGTTGAGGTAGCCAAAGGTCGCGTTTATTGACTCCGCCTATACACGAGTGTGTGGCGTTACCCAAAGATCACGTTTATCGTCAACTCACATGCACCCAATCATGAACAATATATAACAAAGATTACGTTTATTGCTATATAGTGTCATACCAACATGTAAGCCCCTGTTGGCGGGGCTGCAAACCGGGCTCGCAACTAACCAATCCTAATGCCAAACAAGTGTATCCAAGGCCTCACCCCAAGATCCCTCGAATGTCCATAGAGATAGAGCTAAGGCCCCGGTAGAGTCGAAACTACAAGGACCGAGACCACCTCCCCGTTACTCTACGACATAATAGTTCCTGCTAAAGTAATGGCGATCTGACGATGCCAATGCACAAGACTTGAGTTAGAGATAGAGCTAAAGTGTTGAGACCGCCAAAGGTTAACGTTTATTGACGTCCTCATCACACCTCCCCGATACTCGCCGCATCAAGCACATCAACCACACACATACAAGCACATGCCTATTCCTATCATCATCATCATCATCATCATGTTATAAACGATAAAGTAAATATGCATGCACAAGTAATAGAAATATTGGATGGCATCTTGTATGCACATTACAAACATATTCGCATAGAATCAAGCATGGCATAGGACTCAAGAAATAGAAAACAGTTTATTATTAACCAATTTAGTTTGGAGTTAAGGTTCTCACCTTAGCTTGCTAAAAGATACTTTTCCAAGCTTTAAAATCACCTTTATCTTGTTATTATATTGCTAAGACCTAACAAAGTCGATAGAATGTAATTAAATTAATTCGAATTTAAAAACCATTCTCACAACCGAGGGTCGATGCTAGGGTCGATGGGTCTATCGACCCTCCCTCCATTCCCGAACTTCCCGAATGCTTGAGGGTCGATGGTCAGAAACACCTAGGGTCGGATGGTCTATCGACCCTCGGTGCGACCCTTGGTGCACTCTGGTCCAATTCCCACTTTTAAATCCATTCTTCGTGTTTGGGGTCCTATGGCTTGCTTCCTACATTCATTCAACATTCATTCCATGGTCTAGAACCATGTATAATTCATCTAAATAGTTTTCATGCATCCTCCTATGGTTTTCCATGAAAACCTAACCATGGATGGATGGTTTGGGTTTCTCCGAGATCACTCTCCCTTCAATAATTATCCTAAGGTCTGTAGAAACTCATGGAATTAGTATCCATACCTGAGAAGATTACTTTTCCTCTGAAATTCTCTTCCTTTTTGCTAGGTTCTCTTCCTTGCCTCTCTTCTTCCTCTTTTCCTTTTCCTCTCTTTCTCTCAATTCAATTAGGGTTGTGAAAGGAGTGAAAGTGGCTTAGGGACGTCCTTTAAATAGACTAGGAACATCCTAAATAAGTCCCATTGAGATTTGGAAAGAATCCCAATCGAAAAATATAGAAATTTCCTAATTTCTATATTCGGGAAACCGAGGTCGATGGGAGGGTCGATGATCCCGTCGACCCTAGGGTCTTAAGCTGTCCGACCCTCCCTTCAAAACGAGGGTCTGACTTTCCGTTTTGGGAGGTCCGACCGCCTTAGCTGGGTGTGCGACCCTCCCTTAAAATAAAGTGTTTTTGGGTCGATTTGATACCTGGGATCTCGATCTCCTTCATGCCCTTGGTCCATTTGACTCGACCATGATGGGTAAACCTGGTTCAAGGTGGTAAGACCGGGTTAGATTGACACGGGTCTTACATATTATAATTTCTAACGCATTTATATTTTTTCCATAAGTTAAAAATATTTTATTAATTTTTCAGTAATTAAAATGCCCTTAAATCAACATAAAGAATTAGTACATATTACTTTTATTACATAAAACAGCAACCCACCATAAAATAGTAATATTTTTAAAAATAATTTTATTTATAAAGATTTTCAAAGTGAAAGCAGAAATATTTTATCATTTATTTATATTTATTTTCAATTTAATTAATTATTTTATCAATATCCGAAAATTTAAATAATTAAATAAAAACAGAAAAATAATTTTACTCCATACAAAATGTAGATCACCTTATTTTGTTTAACATATATTTAATTCAATGCCATACAACATGTGTAAGACGTAATTTTTTCAAAAAATAGTTGTAGGAAAATCTTTTTTTTTCAAACAGAAAATCTAATAAATAAATTATTTGTCAAAAAAAAAAACTACTTCCATGGATTCATAGATCGGGTGTTAAAATCAAACATATAAAAAATTGGAAGCCATCCATGATGTTTGCATACCATTTCATTAAAAAATACACAAAATAGAGAGAAATGACTTACCTTGAAAAGAGAGAGATGAGTTGAGAGCAAGGATCCTTGAATAATCTTGACAAAAGTTGATATCCTTTGAAGAAATGAAGATTTAGGAAGAAAAAATTGAGAGAAATGAGGTTGGAGAGCAAAAGGGAGAAAAATAAGAATGAAGTGTCGAAACCTACTGATTTCGAGTAGGTTTCGACACTTAAAAGCTCTTGAACCAAAAATTTATGGGTCGAAACCTCGACCGAAACCTGGTCGAACCCAGTGGTTTCGGTTCGAAACCATGTGCAAAACAGTTTCGAGCCTGGGTTTCGTCTCGCCCAGGCTCAAAACCGAGTTGTTTCGGTCGAAACTTCCGAAACCTCGAACAGTGGTTTTAACATGCTGTTTCAATGCGTCCACGACAGCATAAAGGAGTGGTATGGTAGGTTTACGTTTAGTATCTACCAATCTCAGCACCTGCACTACAGGATGCAACACCCTGATTACCTCCTTCACGTTCTGCTAAAATTCCTCTGAAGCGATGGTAGTCTGTGCTTGTACTCCATGGGGAAAAGTTGACTCTCTCCAAGCAAACTAGTCCTCAGATGCAAACATCGATCTGAGTCCGGCCATCTTCGCCTCAAAACTCTTCAATGCTATGAAGTTTGTCGCGAATCTAGTGACGCCTGGTCTGACTAAGTCCCCTCCACATCTCTCCTTGAGCATGTTCAAAGAATAACCATGGTTGTAGATGAAAGCGGTGACTTATCTTGCTTGCTCAACCACTTTCTTCACTTTTCTCAGCTTGCCCAGGTCCTTCAATATCAAATCAATACAATGGGCAGCACATGGAGTCCAGAAGAGATTGCAGTCGGTTCTGTTCATCATCATCTCCCCTACCTTCTTAAAATTGCTACCACTATCCGTCACAATCTGGACAACGTTCTCAGGTTCCACTTCACTTACTAGTTGTTCCAACAGCCTATAAATATAGTCTTCGTTTTTCGCTCAGCCGATGCATCCAGACTTAAGGAACACTGTCTTCCCATCACAATAAACCATGAAGTTGATGATGGACATTCTGGTAGGACCAGTCCAACCATCACACATAATGGTTACTCCATAATCTTCCCAATTCTTATTTTGACCCAGAATCCAATCTTGTAGTTCCTTCTTATGCTGAGGTAAATAGTGATTCATCAGCTCATATTGATTTGGGCCTTTAACCCCTGTGCCGGCCTCAGCAACTGCATCAAGCATGCTCTGATAGTGGGGGCCTGTGGCGGCATTTGCTGGGATGATGTGATAGAATAACCACCTAAAGTAAGCATACCCTACTGACTCCTTATTCTTTCCTCCAAACATTAACTTAATTTTTTTTTGCTTGCTCCTGGGCTTCCTTAAGACTTTGGGATCTTGCTGTAGCACTTCAAGATAATCATCATCCTGTGCCCGAGGCTGAGGCACGGTTATTCCCTTGCACTTCATGATCTAAAAAACCAAGAACCAATACCTTTGCTGTATGTTTATGGTGGCTGAGGCTGAACAAATCCACTTCCACTGCCACTGCTCCAGATGTACCTGCTCCTGTCCTTCTCCTTTCCTGATCCGATCTTAAGGTTTCCATACTAGCCATTGCCACATGGCGCATCTGTCTTGCCTCTACCTCAGTCATTTCACCTACATCCCATCCCCCAGCATCATGTTCCTCACTAGAATCTAGTAAGGTGCCTCGAACTGCCTCTTCAAACTACTCTTTCTCTCTTTCCATGGCTACCCTCCTCTCCCTCCCCTTATCTGTTCACCTATGGCCTTGGATATCTCCACAGGACACTGCGGGCATTTGGCAACATCTTTGTCCAATCCACTCAAATGTTACTTCAGTCTTGTGATGCCACCAAACTGAAGCTTCTTCCCACAGAAATTACATTGGGTCTTCTTCTTATCACCCTGAAGGGCAGTCCAATACTGCCATGCAGGGTCAGTACAGGAACCGGCACTGTCTCCTCCATCGCCCGCCCCATAACTTGGTTTAAATATTATTTTCAAACACTGTTTCATAAAAAACACAAATTTCAATAACCTTACAAACTTGAACCCAATAGAAATTACATTTCAAAATTTTCTTCATATTTTAAATGTAATCTTAATATTTTTCCTTATTTTTCCCTATTTTATAGCATTTTTTTAACCATTTTGAAATTAATTTTTAATTACTGGAAATTATTTTTTAATATAAATAATTCAAAAAAATACATACAAGAACCGAAATCCAAATCTGAAACCTCAAGACCGTAGATCGGCCAACGGTGATTAACATATAAATAGGTCATCATCATCAAATGAGTATTAATAATAATTATTTTAATTTTTAATTGCTAAAAATTTATTTTTAAATGCAAATAATTGAAAAAAAATACCAACAACTGAAATCCAAATCTGAAATCATAGGACAGTATATCGGCTAATGGTGATTAACATATAAATAGGTCATCATCATCAAATTAGTATTAATAATAATTATTTTAATTTTTAATTGCTGAAAATTCATTTTTAAATGCAAATAATTGAAAAAAAATACGTACAACAACCAAAATCCAATTCTGAAACCGTGAGCTCGTAGATCGGGCTCACGTATCTAACATATAAAAATTTCATCACATTCTACGAACGTTTGTTTTTTTCTCTCTGATAGTCTCATGTACAAATCTCACTTTTTTGGGCAAGAATCTTACCTTCAACAGTTGATAGGAAACTCCCACAGCAATCCCCACAGTTTGAAGCACAACCGGAAGCAAGATCAAAGTCCAAACCAAGAAAAAATGAGGAGGAAATGAGGAAGATATGAAAAAAGTAGCAAAAACAAGGCCAGAGCTGTTCTTGATCGAGTTCTCGACCGAGAACAGGGCTCTGTCCCTTGTTGGATATTTTTTTTCAAACATAAAAGGGACAGAGCCTTGTTCTCGGTCGAGAACTCGATCAAGGTATTGGTTCTTGGTTTTCTAGATCACGAAGTGCAAGGGAACAACCTGTGCCTCAGCCTCGGGCACGGGATGATGATTATCTTGAAGTGCTACAGCAAGATCCCGAAGTCTTTAGGAAGTCTAGGAGCAAGCAAAAAAAAAAAAATTAAGTCAATGTTTGGAGGAAAGAATAAGGAGTCAGTAGGGTATGCTTACTTTAGGTGGTTATTCTATTACATCATCCCAGCAAACGTCACCATAGGCCCCCACTATCAGAGCATGCTTGATGCAGTTGCTGAGGCCGGCACAGAGGTTAAAGGCCCAAATCAATATGAGCTGATGAATCACTATTTGCCTCAGCATAAGAAGGAATTACAAGATTGGATTCTGGGTCAAAATAAGAATTGGGAAGATTATGGAGTAACCATTATGTGTGATGGTTGGACTGGTCCTACCAGAATGTTCATCATCAACTTCATGGTTTATTGTGATGGGAAGACAGTGTTCCTTAGGTCTGTTGATGCATCGGCTGAGCGAAAAGACGAAGACTATATTTATAGGCTGTTGGAACAACTAGCAGGTGAGGTGGAACCTGAGAACGTTGTCCAGATTGTGACGGATAGTGGTAGCAATTTTAAGAAGGCAGGGGAGATGATGATGAACAGAACCGACTGCAATCTCTTCTGGACTCCATGTGCTGCCCATTGTATTGATTTGATATTGAAGGACATGGGCAAGCTGAGAAAAGTGAAGAAAGTGGTTGAGCAAGCAAGATAAGTCACCGCTTTCATCTATAACCATGGTTATTCTTTGAACATGCTCAAGGAGAGATGTGGAGGGGACTTAGTCAGACTAGGCGTCACTAGATTCGCGACAAACTTCATAGCATTGAAGAGTTTTGAGGCGAAGATGGCCGGACTCAAATCGATGTTTGCATCTGAGGATTGGTTTGCTTGGAGAGAGTCAGCTTTTCCCCATGGAGTACAAGCACAAACTACCATCGCTTCAGAAGAATTTTAGCAGAACGTGAAGGAGGTAATCAGGGTGTTGCATCCTGTAGTGCAGGTGCTGAGATTGGTAGATACTAAACGTAAACCTACCATACCACTCCTTTATGCTGTCGTGGACGCATTGAAACAGCGTGTTAAAACTGTGTTACCACATGGCTACAAAAACTACATCAAGATCATCAATGACCGATGGGAGAGCCAACTCATGCATCCATTGCATAAGGCTGGTGAGTAAATTTGATGATGTACATCCTTTAGTATTACTTATGTGCCAATAACAATTTTATTTGCTTTAATCTTCTGTATACTGTCAAATATTTCAGCATACTATTTGAACCCCAAGTACCAGTTTATGCATGTACTTGGGATGAACGCACTTAATTAAAGCAGTCAAGCTAGTGGTTGCAAAGTTGGAGCCAGATCCCCAGAAATAGGCTTTGGCAAATCTAGAGGTGAGTTGTATGCTTCAATTACTGGAAATATGCCAAAATCATTTATCGTAATTGTAAATACTTATAAGTTTTCGATCGTGTTTAGATTAAAGCCTTTAGGGAAAGCTATGGGAGTTTTTCTTTCCCTACTGCAGTGGCTGGCCGAGATACTACTAATACGGGTATGCAAATTGCAAGCAAATTAAAATCTATGTTTTATGTATTACGTTTAGATAACATATGAAATTAAAAATATGTTATTGTTCTTATGCAGCTGAATGGTGGGTGTTGTATGGCAAAGATGCACCTGCTCTGAAGAAGATAACAGCTAGAGTGTTATCTCAGACATGCTCCGCATCTGGCTGTGAGTGAAACTAGAGTACATTCAACCTCATTCTTTCAAAGAGACGGAATCGACTTGGCTCAGAACGGCTAAATGACTTGGTCTTTGTGCATTACAACATGAGGCTGAGGTTACAATGCCTGTTCCATAAAAAAGAGGATGATGCCCCGCTCGAGCTTGCCAACATCTTCCAGCTTGACTCTGAAGAGGACGATCTAGTAGTGGAGTGGTTGCGGGACACAGGAGGACCAGTGATGGATGAGCCTGGGGGGAGGCCTGACCCCCAATTGGCTGGCCAGTTAAATGCTGATGTTGACCAGTTTTTAGCCTCGGACAAGGGTCGCATACATACACAGTCACCCGTGTTGTTTAACCATCCTGCTGGCACTGATACAGACGATCCTGAGTGGAGTTGGAATGGTAGTGGACCTAGTGGTAGTGATCATGGGAGTGGGGGTGGAGACCCAAATGGAGGTCGAGCCACTATTGCCAATATTGGGGTTGATCCTGAGCCACAAACATCACATGTTAGATTCATCGGGGAGAGCCAGTACACTCATGCAACACAAGGTACGGACCATGGTGCACGTGCACCATCCTCATCACATGGTGAAAGTGGAACGTATTCACGGAGGCCTCGTCATCGTTCCCAATCCCAAGTTGGTAAAGATGCTGATTGCAGTAGCAGTAGCATGATGGACATCGACATTGATAGCATAGTTCGAAATCTCGGTTTTCGAGGGTGTCTCGACCCTTGAGAAAACCAAGATTACCGAGATCTCGACCCAGCGAGAACCTGCCGAAACTCCAAGAGGGTAAAAATGGGAGTTTCGACAGGTTTTTTTTTATGGTTTAAGCTATTTTTTGATGTTTTAAGTCTATTTTAGAGCCATTTTAAGGCTATATATTGCAGGAAAATACTTATTTAATATATATAAACACATTTGAAGCATAAAAAGTAATCACATTATCAAAAAATCATACATTCATAAATCATAAATCCCTGAAAATGACATAATTTACAAGTACTCATTATATGAAAGACTTAAATACTCAAAATGAAATAATACATTCCCATTAGTCCATCCCAATGTCTAATCATATGTAGAGTGGCGTGCAGGCATCTGATCAGATTGACTTTGCTGAAGAAAATATATCTCGGTCTGATAAACAAAATCCTGCCACGACATCCTTTGGTTATAGAAGGTATAGTAGTCTTCCACATATTTCTCATACACATGATCTGGGAAGTTTCTAAAGTTACCCAACCTTGGATACAATTCACTATAATGTGGAGTAAAGTGAGCATATATTGGGTGGTGTGGGGGCGTGGTTCTTTGCAAATTTGGGACTGAAAATAGACTGTCCACAAATTTTGAGCCAGTCTGTGATGTAGCATTACTAGTATCAGTGAAATAATCATATGCACTTCCCATCATGCGGTCATCATCACTGGAATAAGATTCGTACGCCGAAGTGGTGCCAAATCCATGAGCACTCCACTGCCCCTGCTCCTGTCCACTGCTACCCTTAATGCTCAGTCCTCCAAAGCTTGTGAACATGCTATCAATTTCAACATCAGGCATAATATCGGGATCAGGAACGATGTCAAAGAAACGATCTTCTTCTTCTTTTTCCACTGGTTGCAAAGGGCGTTCCCACGAGACCTACGTGTATACTTAGTTGTAGGCCGTGATGAAGATGCGCGTCCACCATGATCTGGATCCTGTGTAGTGTGTGTATACTGACTCTCACCGGTCCATCTAATAATGGGTACAGTCGGTCTAGGATCACCACCACCTCCGTCATCACCACCACCACCCTCATCACCACCACCACTACTACCATCATCACCACTACTATTAGAAGTTGACCAACCACTTTGATCCATTGTATCATCATCGCCTTCTGAGTCACTGCCAGTACCAGCTAGGGGTAAATAGTCTAGGCGACTGTGCGTGTACACGACCCTCATCCGAGGACATAAACCGCTCGAGATTAGAACCCATCGGAGCAGACACAGTAGGGTCGGGCATCCCACTAGGCTCATCCATCACTGGAACTGCTCTGTTTCTCACCCATTCCACATAGGGATCCTCTTCATATGAAGATAGTTGGAAGACGTCGGCTAGCTCGATCAGCTCTTGTTCATTTCTTTGTTCAAATTTCAAGCATTGTACTCTCAGTCTCATATTGTAATGGGCGTAGACCAAGTCATTTAGCCGTTGAGAGCCCAATTTATTCCACCTCTTTGAATGGATAAGGGAGAAAGTACTCCAATTTCGCTCACACCCAAATGCGGAACTGTCTGAGATAGGACTTTGATTGCTATTCTCCTCAACTTAGCTGCATGCTCGCCATACAACAACCACCACTCAGTTGCACAAGATGAAGAACACATTTTAATACACATATTAAATAAGATATGTTACTTGAAAATTTCAATTTCCATAATTCCATACCAGGATCGGTCTTATCTCGTCCAGCCACTGCAGCGGGAGTTCCAAAACTCCCAAGAGCATCTTTGAACGTTTTCATCTACACCAATTTCAAAATTTATAACCATTAGCCATTGTAATATGTGGATATTAAAATAATTCAGCACTTAATCTGGTATCAATTTTGCCACAACATCTTTTACCACACCGATAAGGTCAGAATTGAGCCCAAACACATGTGAATATTGGTACTTGGGTTTCAAATAGTATGCTGCAAAATATGAGTCGTTAGATTAAAATAGAGTACTAACTATTAAGTAGAACTAAATTAAAGACATTATTAAATATACTCACCAGCCTTATGCAATGGGTGCATCACCTGATTCTCCCATCGATCTTTGATAATCTTCACAAAATGTTTGTTTCCACGTGGAAGCATAGTTTTTATACAGTCCTTTAACATATCCATGACAGCATATAAATGTGGCATGGTGGGTTGGAATGCTGTATCCACTATCTTAGCACCTTCACCACTGACTCCAGAATTTTGACTACATCCTTCAGTGTTCTCCAAGATTCCTTTGAAGCTATAGTAGTCTGTGCTTGAACCCCAGCAGGAGAGCTGGACTCCCTCCACCCAAACCAGTCCTCAGAAGCAAACATCAATCTGAGGCCTACCATCTTTGCCTGAAAGCTCTTTAGTACTATGTAGTTGGTAGCAAATCTAGTAATGCCGGGTCTTACCAAGTCCCCTCCACATCTCTCCCTCAGCAAGTTCAAAGAATAGCCATGGTTGTATACAAATGTTGTCACCTGGTGTGCTTGTTCAACCACTTGCTTTATTTTTTGGATCTTGCCTATGTCCTTCAACATCAAGTCAATGCAATGGGCAGCACATGGAGTCCAAAAAAGTTTATAGTTAGCCATCATCATCTCTCCTGCCTTCTTGTAGTTGTTGCCATTGTCTGTCACAACTTGCACCATATTTGTAGCACCAACTTTATCCACCACTGTCTGTAGCAATCTATAGATGTAGTTAGCATCTTTTGTGCATGCAGATGCATCCATAGAATTCAAGAATGATGTCTTCCCATCACTGTAGACCATGAAGTTAATGATGGACTTTCTAGTGGGACTAGTCCAACCATTACACATTATAGTGACCCCATATGCACCCCAATTATTCTTTAACCCTTCTATCCATACTTCTAACTCTTTTTTAATTCTTGGGAGATAGACATTCATCACTTCATATGGAGTGGGGGCTTTAACACCAGGACCAGCCTGAGCAACTGCATCAAAGAAAGGCTGATAGTATGGGCCAGCACTGGCATTTGCTGGGATACTATTATATATGGACCACCTAGCAAAGACATCCCCAATAAATTCTTTTGTATCCTTCCAGTTCCATATACTCTTCAATTTCTTCTGTTTGGCGCCAGCCTTTCTAAAAACTGCTAGATCCTACTGTAGAATCTCAACATAATCCTCATCCCTAGTAGTAGGTGGTGGTGTCTAGGGTTGTGCTCTAGTAATTTTTGATCTTCTAAACATAAAAGCCAACCCTCCCTTACTCCGTGTTTGTGGTTTTTCGGGCTGCTGAAATGATCTACTACCACCTGCCCCTAAGGCTCTTTGCCTCAACCTTTCCATATTCATCTCATTGCTGACTTTACTAGCCATTGTTGCCCGTTTCAGATCTCTGGCTTCTTCTTCAGTCAAACCCCTGGTATCTAGACCATCATCATCTGAACTATCATCATCCAAACCACGCACTGTACCTCAGATTGCTTCCTCAAATTGTTGTTTACTTTTTTCTTTCTCTACCCTTCTCTGCTAGCCTCCCTTCATCTGTGCAGCTATGGCCCTGGTAATCTCCACAGGAACTATAGCACACTTTTCCACGTCTGTAGAAGCCCTACTCAAGTGTTGCTTAAGTCTGATAATCCCACCAGACATAAGCTTCTTCCCACAGAACTTGCGTTGGGTCTTCTTTCTATCACCGTCAATGGTGGTACAATACTGCCAAGCCATGTCAGTACGACCAGCATCACTACCTCCCTCACGAGAACCCGAAGCAGCCATAATATTTAGAACGAGACATTGTTACATAAGATGATAAATAGAGAAATTTAAATCAATAGATTTACAATAATAAAACTTAAAATTGAAGAACATGAAAGCATCAAATATGTGAATATAACTCAAAACACATTGAAATTACTTTTCAAAATTTTAAAACTATGTTACAAGAAAACAAAATATTTTTCCTAATTTTCCATAATTATTTAGATATTATTAATAATTTTGGATATTAAATAAAAATAATTTATTTTTAGAAAAATATAATCCGACATGAAACCGTAGATTGGTCAATGATGTTCAACATATATTATTTTGAACATCAATTGATAAGTATTAATATTTTTTTACTAATTTTTTATTGCTGAAAAATAAAATTTATTAATAAAAATTCATAAAAATAAAAATATGTACAGAAAAAAAAATTGAAATAGTGATCGCGTAGATCGGCCAATGATGTTCAACATATATTATTTTGAACACCAGTAGATAAGTATTAATATTTTTTTATTAATTTTTTATTGCTGAAAAATAGGATTTATTAATAAAAAATTCATAAAAATAAAAATATGTACTGAAAAAAAAACTGAAACCGTGATCGCGTAGATCGGCCAACGGTGTTCAACATATATTATTTTGAAAGTAAACTGATTAATATTTAAGAAATGTATTTTTTTTTTTATATTTTTATATATATAAATATAATATATATATATATATATATATATATATATATATATATATATATAAATACCGTGAAACCGTGGCCGCGTAGATCGGCCAATGGTGTTCATCATATAATATTTTCAACACCATCTAATTAATATTTATCATATTTTTTTTAATTTTTAATTGCTGGAAAATACATGTTTTTTAACAGAAAATCAAAATAAAAAAATATATATGCAAGAAAATAATTTCGAAAGGATGAGGTTGTAGATCGGCCTAATGACTCTCACATATATAAATTTCATGATGAACCAACATGTATTGAACATATTCATGTAAAAAAGTAAGTTTTAGGGAAAAAAACTATACTTCAAACCTTAGATTTGCAATGAATAGGTCAAAATGAACCTCCAACAGCACTTTGATGGAGAGATTTGCAAAGAAAAGGTTTTCGAACCTTAGATGCATGGTTGGAGAAGAAGGAATGGAGAAGAAGAAGAAAAAAGAAGCAAAGTTAGAGAAAAAATGAGTCTCGGTCGAGATCTCGATCGAGACTCTTATTTATAACTTGAACCAGTTTGAAACTGGTCGAGACTGGTCGAGACCCAGTTTCGAACCAGTTTCTCATCTCGACCGTTTCGAGACTACGATCTCGACCTTCTCGGTCGAGTTTTAAAACTATGATTGATAGCCTCTCTACTGGCTTACGAGGATTGAGTGTGGAGGAGAATAGCAATTACAGCAGTAGACAGGAGCAGAATGTTCCTGGATATAGCACTGGGTCGGCTTACACTTCAAATGATTATGTTGACACCAACTTCGTTCCCTATCCCAGTTATTGCATATGGTTCTTCTTTTGACGATGCTTCATCAGTAGCCCAGAGTCAGAGTAGATCATCAAACTTTGTGGAGAGTTTCTTTTCCGTTCCATCCGTGCTTCCACAAGAGTCTTCGCAATCATCGCACCAGAGTAGTTCTTCAGACGTTGTTCCATTCTTCCTTAAGATAGGTATCCTTCAAGGAGCTACTGATGTTATATTTCTGAATCATGCGCAAGACTACCAAAACTACTTCGCCTCAAGAATGTCAAGAAGATTATGTTGCTCAGTTGGTAGATATTTTGTGTTGACAACTTTCCCACATGTATGATGATAGTACGATGGATCATCTATGACACTTGACGTATTAGTCATTGTATGTGGAGTTGTGGACTATGGGCTCTTGGGGACTGGGGAGTTAGAAATTCGGATTTCTTTATTGTATTATCTGTAATTCTGTATTGAATATTTGAACTATGAAGTAATGATTTCTATGATATATTTGGGTTGTTTTACTTTTATAATGAAGTGTTATTTTGTTTCTCATTTCCCTAATGCATAATTTACAACAGCCTTCAGTGTTTACTATCAAAAACATGGGTGTGAACCCAAACAACTACAAAGTGTGATTATTTTTACAATTTTATGTTCTAAATAAATTTATGTATGCTAAAATGAGGTTCCCCTGAAGTTTCAAGCATAAAAAAATGAGTTTTGGCCACTGAGACAGCCTTTTCTAGGTGTCTCGGTGGTTTTACATTGTCTTGGCGAGATCTCGCCGAGATCTTGGTTTCCGAGACACGAGATTTAAACCTTAATCTTAACAACTAGACAAGAAGATATAGGAAAGAAAACAGAATAACACAGCTGCCAGAATCATCAATCGTGGGCTTGAGCTGATTGACGATAGGAACCAAAACCGTGGCTGGTTCTAGTTCGGTAATAGTATCGTAACACCCTCCCTTAAGCTGGAGTATATAAGTCGCCTAGACCCAGCTTGTAACAATTGAGACAAAAACGCTGGTCCAAACAGAGACTTAGTAAGTATATCAACTAACTGGTTGGAAGAGGAGACGAATGGAATGATGACCAATTTCTTCATAATAGCATTACAAACAAAATAACAATCCACCTCTATGTGCTTAGTGCGTTCATGAAAGACAGAATTGCTAGCAATGTAGATAACAACCTGATTGTCACACCTCATGGTCATAGGACGAGTGATAGGAAATCCGAGTTCCTAAAGTAAAATTTTCGACCATAAGAGCTCAGTAGTGGTATGGGCCATCGCATGGTACTCCGCTTCAGCACTGGACTTAGCAATAGTTGTTTGCTTTTTACTTCGTTAGGTGACAAGATTGCCACCAACAAAGATACAGTAGCCAATATTAGATCACCATTAGCACCAGTCCAATCCGCATCTGAATAACCAACAACATCAAGATGGCAATGACGAACATAGATAAGAACTGAGTTAGGGGATTTCTTGAGATATCATAGGATACGACAAGCAACCTCCCAATGAATAAGCTTAGGAGCTTGCGTGAACTAATTAATTATCCCAACTGCAAATGAAATGTTAGGTCGATTAACCGTAAGATAAATCAGTTTTCGCACTAGAAGTCGATACTGATGAACATATGCATAGTTAGGACTGTCACAAGTTTCAAGTTTCCGATGGGGGTTCATGGGTGTCTTTGCTAGCTTAGTGCCGAGTAGACTAGTTTCAGTGAGAAGATCAAGTACATATTTTCGTTGAGAAAGACTGATGCTTTTATTACTTTGAACAACTTCAATACCAAGAAAATAATTAAGAAGTCCGAGATCTTTCATCTGAAAGTGCTTATTGAGATGGGATTTGATTTCCATGATTCCTGATTTGTCATTCCTTGTAATAATGATATCATCAACATAAACAACAATTATAGTGACAGTAGAATGTTGATGTCGTACAAAGACAGAGTGATCAGAGTAGCAGGCCATGAACCCAAAACTAGTAATGACCCTGCTGAATTTATCAGATCAAGCACGAGGAGACTATTTGAGACCATAGGTAACCTTAAGCAATTTGCAAACTTTGGTAGAAGTCTCTTCCTGAGCTACGTACCCCGGAGGTTGGTCCATATGGACTTTTTCCTGAAGATCGCCATAAAGGAAGGCATTCTTAACGTCCATCTGATAAAGAGGCAATCAAAATTCACAACCATAGAGATAAGCACGAGAACAAAGTTGAGACGAGCCACAAAAGAGAATGTCTTAAAATAGTCAACCCCATATGTCTGAGTGAAACCTTTGGCTACAAGACGGACTTTCAGGTATTCAACAGAACCATCTGCATTATGCTTCACAATATACACCCAACTGCAATAAACCACAGAGTGGCCAGGTGGAAGGTCAACAAGAACCCATGTCTGGCGAGAGGTCAAGGCATCCATTTTAGCATACATAGCCATTTTCCACCCTGGATGGGACAAGGCTTGGGAAAGGGTGGTAGGTACAAAGGTAGTAGATAAAGAAAACACAAGGTTACGTTGACAGCAGGGAAGGTGGTCAGTAGTAACAAAGTGCTCAATAGGAAAAGTAAGGAACCCTAAGTGCAAGTATGTGTACCTTTTCGAAGAGCTACAGGAAGGTCAAGGTTGACCTTAGAGTCAGGGGTAGATGTAGTGGCAGGCGGAGTAGGAAGAAGAGCAGAAACTGGAGCCGGTGGGGGACGTCGTTTGTAGTCCAGGATGGGTGGTGGTGGTGGTGGTAGTGTAGGAGAATGTGGTGGTGGGGATGGGTCATCGGAAGCATCATTCGATGAGGGTATGAGAGGTATTGGAGGAGCAGCATAAGGGGATACAATCTCAGGCACCGAAACCGGATAATACGGTGTGTCTTTAAAAAATGTAGCATCAGCACTTACAAAATAACACCGATGAAAAGTGTCAAAACATCTGTATCCTTTTTTAGTACGAGAATATCCAAGAAATATGCAATTGACAGAGCGAGGAAACAGTTTGTCAAATTTGGGATGCAAGAGATGAACAAAACAAATACTACCCAAGACTCGCGGTGGAACATGGAATAAAGAGGTATTGGGATAAAGTAAAAGAAATGGGACCTTATTGGCGAGTACAGATGAAGGCATCCTATTAATAAGATAGCAGGTAGTTAAAATAGCATCACTTCAATAATACCGAGATACATTCATGTGAAATATGAGGGACTTGGCAATATCCAGAAGATGCCTATTCTTGCGTTCAGTAACCCCATTTTGTTGGGCAGTGTAAACGCAACTGGTATGATGAAGGAGACCATTAGCAAAGCAAAAATCAGAGATAGCAGTTTAAGTATATTCTAGGGCATTACCAGTATGTACGACTTTTATTTTAATATCAAACTGATTATAAATTTATTGATAAAACCCTTTAAAAATATGAAAGAATTTAGAACGATCTTTAAGTAAATAAAGCCATGTCATCCTATAATAATCATCCACAAATGTGACAAAATACAAATAACCAAGTCTGTTTGGAATACGACAGGGACCCCAAATATCAGAATGAACTAAAGAGAACGGAGAGGAACTTCGGCATGTAGTACTAGATGGAAAAGACGAACAATGATGTTTTCCCAACTTACAACCCTCACAATGGATTTTGGAGAGAGACTTGGAGCTAGGGATAAGAGCCTTCATCTTGGAGAGAGAAGGGTAATGGAGCCAGTGGTGCCATCGAAGGGGGGTGGTAGTAGAGGTGGTAGCAGCAGTAGTGATTGGTCCAATATGTTCCAAGTAATAAAGGCCAGCCTGCCCACGCCCTCCACCAATCGTCGCCGTGGTCCTTAGATCCTGAAAGGTACAATAAGAAGGAAAGAAGGTAGTGGAGCAGTTAAGTGACTTAGTAAGCTGACTAATGGACATAAGGTTAAGGGGTAACTTAGGAACATGTAGTTAGATGATAGAGTCATGGACGGGTAAGAGAAACCTGTCCATGCCCTGAAGTTGTAGTAGATGAACCATCAGCCAAATAAACAGATACAAGTTTAGGGGAGTCAATAAAGGAAGAGAAGACAGAGGTTTTACTAGTCATATGGCAAGTAGCTCCAGAATTAATGATCCATGGAGTAGGGGATGTAGTAGAAAATAAAGCAGAGGTACCTGTATGTGCTAGGGTGGCAGTAGTGGATGGACCAGTAGACTCGAGTTGTTGAGCCCGTCTGAGTAATGCCTTAAATTGAGTTGTGGATGGTCCCGATGGGGATGGTACTAATGGAGCCGGTGTAGGTGCAGGGGGAGCTTCAGTAACAGAGTTGGCTATTGCATTAGCCTAGTCAGGACGCCTGTACTTTTCCCAACAGGTGTCAATATTATGATTCATCTTGTGACAGTGAGTACAATACCTGTTGGATTTATCATAGTTAGACTGACCTGTACCTCGACCAGAGGAGCCACGTCCACGTCCTCGAAAAGAGCCACGACCTCTAGAGGAGGAGCCTCGTCCACAACCAGCAAATAGAGCAGAGTTGTCCTTGGGGGTATAGTCTCCCTGAGGGACCACTACTCTTTGGAGACGAAAGAAAGTCTCCTTGAGGGTAGGAATTTAAGCACCTACGAGTAGCTGACTTTTCACAGCTTGATACTCAAGTGAAAGCCTAGCCAAGAACTTAGCAACAAGTCAGATTGTTGAGACTTCAGTTTGGCCAGATCAATGGTAAGGGGTTGGACAGCCCATATTTCCTCAATAATCCCTTTAAAACCACCATAGTACTCGGTTAAAGATTTGTCACCTATAGAGTAGGTGAACATTCTCTCATAAATATCATAGATAGGAGAAACATTCTTGTCCTGACCATAAGTCTCTTGCAAATCAGACCAAATAGCCTTGGCAGTATGATGGAACATCACAATAGATACAATAGAGGGTTCAATACTATTCCACAACCATGTTTGGACAGTGGAATTGTCACGCATCCAAGCATTATATATTTTAATTTCCTCAAAGTCTTTAGAATCACAATGGGGAGGATCATCATATAGAATGTGCAGCTTGTCTTTAGAATGAATAAAGGCTGTCATAGCCTGAGCCCATAGAAGATAATTGGAGACCCCTTTGAGTTTAATGGAGGTGATTTGAACCTCAGAGGGCTTAGAATCAGTCATCATAAATATGTAGTGAGGAAGGATATTACCAGGGTGGTGTGGTAGTAGTAGGTTCCAGCACAGGAGAGACAGCTAGATGCAGCAGTAGGGACCAGCAGGTCTCGGCAGTAGTCCGAAATAGATCTTCAGCTCTGTGAATAGATCTGGGCAGCTGCTTGCAGCAGGAGTAATGCTCAGATATATAGAGGCTCTAGAAATCAAGATACAGTAGTAGGTGTCCGAGGTATTTAGACCAGGCTGATACACACAATAGCAGCAGGCTCAATCGAGACAAAGTTCCAGGCAGTAGCAGGTCTTGATGAGCAAAAATCAGTAGCAGCAGCAAAAAAAAAAAAAAAAATATTACATGTTGATAGAGAAAGAGGGGTAGAGGCCTATCAAAACAGCACTTGAAGATTATATTGCAAGGATCTAATAGTGCTCTGATATCATGTAAAAAATAACTAATGAAATAAAACACCAAAACAGAAAACCAGAGAACTGAGAAGAAGAAGAAGAAGAAGAAGAAGAAGAAGAAGAAGAAGAAAGAGTTCGGTTAAAGCTGAGAAAGGTTGTAATCGATTGTGTCTCTTCTGTCCCCTATTGCCTTGTATTTATAGAGAAAATAGTATACATTACAACTCAGCCTTGGAGATATCCTAAAATACGACTAATAAAAGAAAGAAATAAGCTAACTTTGGAAAGAAATAATGTAATTTAGTCAGCAAGACTAAATCTTATCCTAACAACTAGACAAGAAGATTTAGGAAAGAAAATAGAATAATACAGCTGCCAAAATCGTGGATTGTGGGCTTGAGCTGATTCACGATAGGAACCAGAACCGTGGGCTGGTTCTGGTTCAGTAATAGTATCGTAACACTTCATATTACTGTTCTATCAAAACTAGGGGGTAAAGATGACCCCCCCTCCCCCCAAAAAAAAAAAAAATTTCTTTTTCTTTTAGTGTAGGTGCAATCTTGGGGTTATATCAGTAAGAATAAGATTGAAGTATCATTTGTATAGAGGAGAACTGAACATTATCCAAGCTCTGATACCATGTAAATAATGGAGGAGAAAGGAGAAGAGAAGAGAAGAGTTTGCTGTAACTTTGGGAGTCAAAACATTGTTTTGAGATTCCCTAATCACTTCAATATTTATAAATAGAGTGGACAAACATAGAAAGGCATAAGAGTAAAAACAATCAAAGAATACAAGAGAGAAAAGGAGAGGAGATATAGCGCCTCAAGATTAGCACTTGGAGCTAGTCTTGAGTCTCACCGTCTCGACAACCAAAAACACATTCCTTGTTTGAATTAGTAATGACCAATCAAACACTGAAGTTCTCTCAGCAATATGATCTAAACTTAACTCAGATATACGGAAAAACAGATAAAACCTGAAATCGGAATCTATTGTTAAGTTATAACTTGCTTGAATCCGAACTAGAGTTGCTGAAATTAATCCAGGAATAAAAATGTAATAATCTGAACTCAAACTTTTCAGAAACCAATTCTTGTAACAGCAACTTCAAGCAACTAAAAATAAAAAGCTCCATTCCAACTATGCAGCACAATGTTTCAGTAAGTAAAGTCAGATTTCTCAAACTCCCAGCACAAATTTAGAAATCGAAGTTAGATTAGCAAGGCTGATTTACATAATGAGAATTCAATCTAACTTGCACCAAACCCAGATTTTTAGATTTCAAATCCTAGTAACAGAAGTTTCCCCAACCAGTTCTGTAACAGACTTTCCAGCAGCCGATTTCCATATAAAATACGAACTTAATACAAGAGAAATCGTACCTGGAATACCTTGCTTCAAACTGTGAACTGATTCTCCTCTTTTCGTTTTCTGCAATTTATGTTAATCCGCCTTCGTCTTTATTTTCAGTTTCTGAAATAGTTTAAAGAAAATGTAAGTTCATAAAACCTGGGTGCAGCTGCTACGAGGTACCTTCTTCTTCCTTATTCAAACTGCCAGGAGAGAACAAAGAAGAACTGATGAGAATCAAACTCAGCTGAAAACTTACAAAAGAAGAAACCAGAATTAAAAGCTTCAAGAATTTGGTAGTTAGAAAAGCTTGTTCCTATTTAAGGAATTAATGCATGTGTAGGAACATAATTAGTATAGATATTATTTAAAGTTGTAGAGTCTAGAAATATGAGTGAAAGTTCCAATAATATTCTAGAACCTTCCTGCTACTCTATAAAATGGGCTACTTGTAAGCATTTTGGAAGAAGTTGAATGGAAAAAGATTTCTCTTGTGTTGCTACTGTTAATACTTGAAGGTGTGTATTCCTACATCAATTTTGGATCAGACCTTGAACTATGGTCTATCCAAGGAGGTGGTGTAATGCACCGCCCCCAAACCTGAAAACGAGGATTGAAGGTGGCATCTGTACGCTAAGTGGCCCAGGATGAAATGAACATCATACAGCGGAAGCACATCAACCATGCCAAACTTTTTTTTTTCCCTTCTACATACATACAACCACACAACAAGAGATAAAATAAAAGTTTGCTGCAATACTGGTGTCAAAAGTAAAATATATAGGTCATCGTTTCCAAAAGTTACAGAAAACTTGATCGCTTGAAATATATACAATACGTTGTTCCTTTCAACAAGTTATTACTTCGTTTTGAGTCCCATAGACTTGAGTAATACCCTCCTCTGGGGCTGAACTATCCGTCTCTGGTGGAAGCTCTGAGAACTCATAATCCTCTATAACCCATGTTTAAACAATGGAATGAGCTCAATCGTTCAGTGAAGAAAACAATTTACTTACACAACAATAGTAATGCAACATTAAGTCAACAATTCATGTTAAGCAGATAGCATAACGTATTTAAACACAATTAAGCATGGCAAATCATGAGATGAGCAACCTAATAATCCATTCTACATGTCCCGAATTCCTGGTCTGGTGTTTGCTGCAAGGTGCACAGGATTCTGGAGCCGTTAGATACCCATTGATGTCTTAGACATCTCACTCCTAATAACTATACATATGATGTCACTAGACATCTAAGTCTGGCGGGAAAAACCAGTGATGCCCCCAGACGTCTTAGTCCCTTAAAAGGCGGACCATACCCCGATGTCTCCAGACTTCTCATCCCTCTGGCGGACAGTACCAGTGACACCCCCAGATGTCTTAGTTATGCAGGCAACATGCTATGCAAACGGGCGACGCATCTCCACTCGTTACCTAACCCCTTAATGACAAGGGGGTAGCAGACACGGGTTCTAATAAGTAAGCACAACATTAACTTTCTTAACTTGGCTTTCATTACTTTCATTCTCCGGCCTTGTGCTGGAGGCTTATCTTGTCACTTTTATTTCTTTTGCCGGCCTTGTGCTAGAAATTCTCATTTTCAATCAAGTTCATCTTGTCTTACGTTCCCCTATCAATATTTCATACATAACCATTCATTAACAGATAGCTTATCAACTTATTGAAGAATTTTGCACTCACATAAACATGGCATCATTTTCTAATTCATCATATCAACATTACATGGCTGTTCACAAATTTCACATCATTTCATAACAACTTTCATGGTAATCAACACAAAATAACATAGCAATTCATGTGTTGTTATTCTTGCAATCATCCTTACTGTTCATTCATATCACATGATCAATACATGTTATATAACACAGAAAGAAAACACACAAAGTGAGTAAATGTTTTCCCTCTCCAATATTTGCTTATTGAGTTGTTTTATACCTTTCCAGTATAATTCTGAGTAAGGTCTGCAACTCCCTTCTTCTTTCCTCTTTCTCTGCTTCTTCTCAACTTCTCTCACTTCTTAATTCCCCTATTCAAATTACATATAAGTAAGTTGTCGTTTTCCTTTTTTTTCTCTTGCACATTCACTTACCTAATTATACTTTTATTAGCCTAGAAACTCCTATTTATCACTCATTTCTAAGATTGGGATCTGGTGTCACTTTCCTGTTAACGTAGGCTTCCTGAGGATGTCCAGTTGCAAGAGGTCCGAGTGCAACTCCGGCTGCACTTTTGCAACCGCACAGACTCAACTAAAGGTTTTCAGATAGATTCTGGCTGCAAGGGGCCTGTTGTAAACCTCCCACCGCACCTTACCTTGAGACCAAAATTCTCTTGGGTGCCTTCTGGTCGGACCTGTCCGGGTGCACTTGCAGCCGGACAGTGTTTTGCAATTTCTGACTGGAAAAGTCTCAGAAACTCAGGATTTACTTCTGATTCTGACTCCGTAAACACTCAATTGGTCTTCTACAGGTTATTTCTCTCTCCTATGGATTGTCACATTTCCTAACTTTAACAAAATTTCAAAAGTCGAGAGGGGTTCCGGCTGGACTGGTCCTGTTCCTTGTCTGGCCAGTCCATGTGGCCGGTTCAGCCCAAAAACCAAAATTTGATTCTGGACTGAACATTTGGCTTATTTCCTTTGACTCTTCTTTCATTCTTTGAACTTGAAAATCTTGTAGAAATCATTTCACAATCGTGGTTTCCATTAACCATGGTTTTAGCATGATTTCTTCATCTTCTCAAGTCATTCTTTCATGTTTAAAAATTCTCCTTTATATATAAATAAAGGACTCATTGTAACGTATCTCTCTTCAGAACAGCAGCTTCTGCTGCTTCTTCCTCTTTCTTTGTTACTTCGCTTCTTCCTTGTCAGTTCGTACAAACTCTCTTTCTCCTCTTCTTTTTTTCTTTCCAAAGCTCAAAAGTTCTCTCACGTATACACTGAAACCATATATGAGCTAAAACTGTTTCTTACTTCTGTTTCCTTATTTATACTTTCATTAAATTTTTTATTAGGAATTGAATGGACTAATTTTCCATGTTTATAATTAGCTAAGCTTCATTACTTTAATTCCTAATGGTACCCCTTTAAATTTATTTACTAAGTATTCCCTTTAACTTTATTATTTATTTACAAACACCCCCTTAAAGTTTATCTATTTATGGTCAACCCCCTAATGACCAAACTTTTCCTCAAGACCACTCCAGAGGCTGCCACCTGGTCTCACATGCAGTAGGTGGCAACATCCAGTCTGAAAACCTGATGGTTTTGTGGCCGGACAGGCCAAACTGGCTTGGTTGGCTTGCCAAAGATCCAACTCCACAGTGGGGTTCACTGGCCTTCCAGGCCTATGCTATACTTAATGTAAAATTTAAAAACACATCATACACAAATTTCATACATAAATTGATAATATTTTATAAAATATAAATAAATAGGGATTAAAACACTTACTCTAATTGGCACAAGACTAAAATGCCCCTCAGCTTCTGTCTTCAGCAGAAGGGCCATAAAAGTAAAGAAAAATTTCCAACAGCTCAACACCATAGGAAACTGGGGTATTACAGGTGGACTCCTCCCATTGTCAACCTTTCATATCCTGCCCACTTATAATTCCCATATTGCCTTCCAAACATTTTACCCATCTACTGCAGTTCTAATATCTCCACCTATATTTGGTACTATATGGCTTGGGCTACATCAGTTTCTAGCCTTGCAATCTCCTTATTTTAATTTTCATGGCAATCAGAAGTGGAAAGAATTACCGAGGTTGACCCATGGATAGGCAATGCGACGAGTTGCTCCTCCAAATTGCACGACGACTTGATGATGTTACCGATCGAGTCGCCAATCTAGAAACAAGTAGAACTGGAGACTCTCATACTATAGCCAATCAAACTACAACTGGAGTGAATGAAGAAATACATGATCAAGAAGGGGTTGGTGGTACTCCTGAAGCAGAAGACTGCAGTGTCCATTCAGTTGGACAACAAATGTTGAGGACAAGTTCTGGACCAGCAAGGAAATGGGTTCTATCAGCCACCCCTTCAAGGTACCTATCAAGGAATGATTGATCAAGATATGAATGAGGAACAAATGGGTAATGATATCACTAAAAAGGTACGGGTAGATGTATCTGATTTTTCTGGAAAATTATACTCTAATGCATTTACATATTGGTTAACTGCTCTGGAAGAATATTTTGATTGGTATGACTAAGAATCGAAACGTACGATTTGCTAAATGAAACTTAAGGGCTCAGCCTGAATGTGGTGGCGCAACATTGAAGAACATATACTTAGGCTTGGTCAACTCCAATAATCCATTGGGAGGAGGTGAAGCTTAAGCTATGTGAAAGATATCTTCTACTTGATTATGAAAACTTTGTGTATTAACAACTGATCCATTTGAAGCAAGGATCTATGGCAATTGAAGAATACAATGAGAAGTCTAATGATCTTACAGTTCATTGCCAAATTAATGAAGATGATTGCCAAGCCATGTCCGGAAACAAGACAGGGCATCATGCTGAAATCATAGTTTAACATCTCGGCGAGATCTCGCAGATATCCTGGAATTCTCGAAGATTTCAAGTGGCTCAAGACGAGATAGAGGGTCAATATTGGTCTCGATTGGTCTCGACATTTTCGACCAGTTCTCGACTGGTCTCGACATAATGTATGAATTATGATTGTATGGTCTACTTGACTACTTTGAGTTTTTTTACTATGACAATTAACTAATTAAGTGTCATTATGTTTATTCTTTTCCTAAAATATAATTTTACTAGCTCATTTGGTCTTGTTTGATCTTCTACTAGTGTAACATTATGTAGACTAGCCAATATTACTCTAGGTTTACATTTGAACTTCAGATTGATACTGCCAAAAATGGGTGTAAACCCAAACAGTCACCATGTGTGATTATTTTTACAGTTTTATGATTTAGATATGCTTATATATATGCTGAAATAGGGTTTCCCTTGAGTGTCAGGCCTTAAAATGATCTTTTTAGGGTCGAAACACACATTTTAAGCCTTCGCAGCTTTTGTGCAGTGTCTCGCTGAGATCTCAGTTTCTCAGAGGGTTGAGACACCCTCGAGACTCTAGATTTTGAACCTTGGCTGAAATTATACGAGAGATGACCATCCTCCATTTTGTCAGCATCGACGAAGTCTATCAAATGGCCCTCAAGATTGAAAACCAACTCAAACAGCCATCAACCAAATACTTCAGTTCTCAAGCTGGGGAATATACTATTTGGAAGGCTATCCAGCACAGCACGTGTTTTCATAATCCAACTTCAACGAATCCAACCAACAAAATAGTGACAACTAACCCTGCTCCATCACTAAGAGACGTTAGGCAAATCTATATCCAGGAACTCTAGTAAGCGGGGAGGTCAAGATATTGAATGTTTCAAGAGCGGCGGAAGAGGCCACTTCGCAGTCACATGTCCAACTAAGAACCGTAATCTTTGTGAAGAAGAAGATGAGGATGACATTTAGCAAGAAGAAGAAGACAACCTGCTTGAGGAACAACAAGAGGATAATGTTGAAAATATTGAAGGAGCATCTGGAGACACTATGATCGTGCAGCGAATTCTAACAACTCCAACAAATGCTATAAAAGAAGATTGACTTCAAACAAATATTTTCCACACCAATGTACAATGTGGAGACCAGTTCTTACAACTAGTCATTGATGGAGGCAGCAGCACAAATGTTGCATTACAGGAGCTTGTGGACAAGATCAAGCTGAATACTGAGAAACATACACCATCTTATGAGGTCGCATGGGTCAATGACACCACCATTCTAGACAAAACAATGTCTATTCACTTTCTGTGTGGGAGATTGATATGAAGATTCAATCTGGTGCGATGTCATCCCAACGAGAGTTGCAGATATCTTATTGGGAAGGCTATGGCTTTATGACAGGACGGTGCAACACGATGGTGAAAGCCAATACCTATACACTTCGGTTTGGGGGGCGAAAAATCAGATTGCTGCCCAAAAGAGATGATAAGCCATAGGTAAAGACAACCACTCCAAAGAAGGCTTCCAACATGCAGTCCATGAGGAAATTTGAAGAAGAAAGCAGAGAACAAGGCATTGTTTATGTTCTAAAGGCTCGAGAAGTACCAGCTGATGGCAACAACCAACAGAAACACTTGGGGCGTGATGCGAGAAAGATCCTGACTGAATTCTTGGATCTGATTCCAGTGGAGTTACCTAATGGACTACCTCCCTTGCAAGACATCCATGTTAAGGGTTTGGCTAGTTTTTTTTTTTTTTTTTTTTTTTTTTTTTTTTTTTTTCGTGCAGACTGCCGACCTGACGTACCAACCCTCCTCCTTTATCTGGGCTTGGGACCGGCAGCATAACACTGGCGGAGTTATGCTGTTGGTCCTAAGCCCTCCTCCTTTTATGGATGTCTTGCATGTTTCAAGACATCCAACATGCAATTAATTTAGCACCTGGAGCTGTGCTTCCTAGCCTACCGGCTATAGAATGAACCCTTTAGAGCACATAAAGCTAAAGAGGCAAGTCGACGAGCTACTCTCTAATGGATTTATTTGAGAAAGCCTCAGCCCATGCGCAATACCAGCTTTATTGACACCCAAGAAAGATGGCAGCTGGAGAATGTGCACAGATAGTCGAGCAATCAACAAGAGCACCATCAACTATCGATTTCCTATATACCAAGGCTTGATGATATGTTCGACATGATGATAGGAGCTACAATATTCTGAAAAATCGATCTTAGAAGTGGCTACCATTAAATCAGGATCCACCATGGGGATGAGTGGAAGACGACATTTAAAACTAAGGATGGGCTCTACGAGTGGTTGGTGATGCCTTTCGGATTAACCAATGCACCAAGTACCTTTATGAGGGGTGATGACACAAGTAATCCGACCCTACATTGGAAAAAATTTTGTTGTTTATTTTGATGTTATTTTAGTTTACAGCCAAGCCAAGGAGAAACATTTGGACCATCTTCGACAAGTGATGAGGACACTAAGGGCTGAAAAGTTATATCTTAATCTTAAGAAATGCATGTTTCTAACTGATCATGTAAACTTCTGGGATTTATGGTCTCGTCTCATGGTGTAGAAACAGACCCAGATAAGGTCAAAGTTATACTTGAATGGCCAATTCCAACTAATATTGGTGATGTTCGTAGCTTTCATGGGATGGTTACATTCTATTTGCGTTTTATCCGGAATTTTAGTTTTATAATGGCACCCATTACTGAATGCCTAAAGAAAAGGTCTTTTGTTTGGACAAAGGCAGCAAGTAAGGCATTCACAGAAATCAAGATCAGAATAATTTTGGAACTACAGTCCTAATATCTCCACCTATATATGGTACTGTTTGGCCTGGGATACATCAGGATCCTCGATGAAGCTACAACAAAACAGGAACTCTCCGATCTCCTGCAACTGCTTCACAATGAGAGGACTCAAAAGATGAGTGCCGCAGCCGAGTATATCTTCTCCTTCTCGTTTTCAATAATGAAAGAATAATTAAGAACATCAACAAAGGAGTTGCGGCAAACAAGAATCCTAACTCATATTTTTATTGCTTAATAGACATCACTTAGCATGGTTAGCACTATTGCGCTAACGCGCCCTTACATTATGTGAGACCAAAGCACAATCCCATATCTGCCATGATTCATGGGATACCAGACACTCACTACGTTTGCCCAAGCCCACCCTAGCCCTTCCTCTACCCTGAGTTAATTAAAACTTTCTGTGCATCTACAACTACAAGACACTTTATGCTATGCAGTTGATTCAATAAAGGATGGGGCGATTGAGCTCTAAAAGTCAATTCGCAAGTTGGTCTACACTCCAATTTCCCCATGGGTTAGAGTAGTTACCAAGCAGATTCAATCACCTATTTTCTTCTCCTCTTCTTTCTTTTTTCTTTATTTTTTTTACTCATGTATGATCATGTATATAGCAGATTCCACTTCTCTTTTCTTTTTTTTCTTTTTTTAATTGGAACCACTTGGATTTAAGAAATCATATGAAAGAATTCGTATTTTGTAACTCAATACTTGTTAGGATTGCTGACTTCCCACCAAACTGTGCCACATCATCCTTGCTGGCCCCCTTTTTTTTTTAATCTCAAGGGCTGGCCTAACTTCTTTCCCGCTTTTCTTTCATTCTCTCTCTCTCTCTCTCTCTCTCTCTCTCTCTCTCTCTCTCTCTCTCTCTCTCTCTCTCTCACTCCCCTTCTCTCTTAGTCTCCTCCCTCTCTCTCTCTCTTTCCTCTCTCTCTCTCCTCTCTCTCTCTCTCTCTCTCTCTCTCTCTCTCTTTCTCTCTCGTTCTTCCTTTTTTTTCTCTTTCTCAAGTTAATTTTATCTCTCTTATATTTTCTTTCTCCTTCTTAAGTCAGTTTATCTCTCCTATTTTCTCTCTTTTTTCCTCCTTTCTTTCCTCCTTTCCATGATTTTTCCTTTCTCCTTTCCTTATCTCTCTTAAATCCTTCGTATCTCTTCACTAATTATTTGTGAGCGAGATATATTTAGTAGTACCCGACATATCATATTTAGAGAGATTTTATATTTAGAGATTTTATTTTATTTAGTTTCCTTCCATGTACAACTTTAGGCTTCTATTTAATCTTTTGTATCTTCTCATTCAATTGAGATTAAGGCATTGAATCAATAAAAGATCTATCTTTCTTCTTCTTCTTTTCTTTTCAGACTCTATCATGGTATCAAAGCAGGTTCTTTGAATCAATTCAGATCTTCATTACGAATAGTACAACAAGTATCGGCATCTCTGTTTCTTCCTATTTCCACCTCATCATCGCAAGTTGCAGTGACCTTCTCATCGTTTTCTTCTTCTTTGCATCGGAAGAGCCAGCGGTAGTACTTCTTTCTCGATCTTCACACAGGTATTCTTCATATCGGTATCCTTTACAGCAGCATTGGTACACTTTCTTCTTATTTCGTGATCACTATTTGTCTTCTCTCTCTGTGACAAGAAAGTCATCTATTGAAAAGGAAAATAAGACCATTAGCATTAGGTTAAATGGTAGCAATTACTTGTATTGGTCATATGTAATGGAAAATTTTCTAATTGGCAAAGGCAGATGGGGATATGTGACTGGTTCCATAGTCAAACCATCTAAGCTTAAAGAAGAAAATTATGCCACAGCTATAGCAAAATGGGAGATAAAAAATGCACAAATATTGACCTGGATTCACAACTTAGTTGATCCTAACATTGGTATAAATTGTTCAAAATATAAAATTGCAAAGGATGTTTGGTCATATCTCAGTCAAATGTATTTGGAATCCAATTTTGCAAAACAGTATCAATTGAAAATGGAAATACGGTGTGCAAAGCAGGATTGTAAATCAATTCAGGAATTCTACAATCAGATGACGAACTATTGGAATCAATAAGCCCTTATGGAACCGTAGGATCTACAATTCTTTGAGAGCTATATTACCTACAAGGAGAGACAACGGCTGGTTCAATTTCTTATGGCTTTGTGAGATCAATTTGAACCACTTAGAGGATCTATTCTACATCGGACTCCTCTTCCTTCTGTTGATGCTACCATTCGGGAATTTATCACTGAAGAGACTCGGTTCAAAGTTACTCATGCCGGTTCCTTTCAACCATCTGTATTTGCAGCTTCATTTGTGCCATTGTTACCGACTCCCATGTCCAACATTGTTTAGGTTATTGGTGGAAAATCGAAAACTAGGTTAGAATTGATGAGTGTAGTTTTTGTCGACAGAAAAGGGCACTGGAAATCTAGATGTCCTAAACTCCAAAAGGGCTGCTTCCCCACTTTGAACTAGTAGTTTAGAGCATCACCTCATCCTGGCTATCTGCAATTTCCACAAGGTCCCACAACACTTGCAACACCAACATCCTCTTCAGCGGCATCTAGTGATCATCTCCCAACCTCCATGGTTCAGTCAATGATTGAGCAGCTACAGTCTATGCTACCTTCGTCTTCTTTGGATCAGATGCATGTTTCTGCCATGACCACTGCCCACTCAGGTTTGGTTGGATCACCCACCTCTAGTCTAACTTCTAATCACTGGCTTTTTTATTCTGTTTCTTCTTACCATATGACTCCTAACATCTCTTTTCTCAGTGGTTGTCATATCTCATCTTCTCCAGTAAGTATCTTAACCGCCAATGATTTTCCTATGTGTTGAGTCTGTTGGGTTTGTTTGTTCCTCTGTTCTATCTTTACCTAATATTTTTCATGTTCCTTAGTTATCTCTTGGTTCACTTTCCATTAGTCAATTGGCTGACTCTGGATATGATGTCCTTTTTTCGTGCTGTATTGTGTAGCATCAGAAGTTACAAAAGCTGGTTGGGATTGGGCATCAAGCTGGAAGACTTTATGTTTTAGACAAATTGCACATTCGTGTTTCTTCTTCTTCTTCTTCTTTTGCTGTTTTTTCTTCCTTTCATTTGATCTGTAACTCTTTCCCTTTTTATTTCTGGCATTCTAGACTGGGATATATATCTGGTACTACTTTGAAACAATTAAGTGTTAATGGTCATTTAGGAAAAATTTCTTTACATGATAGTGATGTGTCCTCTTGCAATAAATGTGAACTTGGTAAAATGTCTACTTTGTCTTTTAATTCTAGTACATCTTTGTTTTCTTCCCCTTTCTCTCTGGTTCATATTGATGTTTGGGGACCCTCTCGGGTTCCTACCAAAGTTGGATCTGTTTACTATTTTTCGTTTGTGGATGATTATAGCAGATATTGTTGGTTATTTCTTATGAATCGTAAATCTGATTTTTTTTCTCCATTTATCGCAATTTTCATGCTATGGTTCACACACAGTTTTCCACCACAATTAAAATTCTCTGGTCTGATTTGGGAGGTGAATACCTCTTAGGGGACTTTGAACAATTTCTTGTTTCCAGCGGTACCATTAATCAATCTTCCTATTCTAAAACACCGCAACAAAATGATGTTGCAGAACGGAAACATCGTCACATCATTGAAACCACTCGTGCTCTTTTGTTATCTGCATCTGTTCCCACTATCTTTTGGGTGAGGTTGCTCTCATTGCTATCTTTTTTATTAATCATATGCCTAAACCTGTCTTGTCTGGTATGTTTCCCTATGAAAAATTATTTGGTAGTATGCCTAACTATTCATTACTTCATGTGTTTGGTTCTACTTGCTTTGTTTTTTGCCAAAGTGTGATCGTAGCAAACTGACTGCTCGCTCCACCTTATGTGTGTTCTAGGGATATGGGATTCATCAAAAGGGTTACAGGTGCTATGATCCAGTGTCTAATAAACTGTAAGTCCCGTCATGTGGTTTTTCTTGAATGCATTCTCTATTACACTATTCCTGCAAATGTTTCTCCTCTTCCTAAGGAGGATTTTGTTTTACTTGAGCCCTTTCCAGAGATTGTTCCTCCTATTCCCTTATCTATTACTGACTCTGCTTCCCCTCCCCCTATGGCATCTTTTCCTAATATTTACTCTCGTAGGTCAAATGTGCTCTCTAACTCTAATGTTCCTGCACCCCATCCACCTCCTATGCCAATTGACACTACAGTACCTGAACGACGGTATCCCTCTCGTACTCGTATCACCCCTAATCGTCTTAGTCTTTCCACCACCTGTTTTTTCCCATCTTATCGTTCATTTATTGATCTATTCACTCTTTTCATGAACCTAAGGCTTATATAGAAGCATGCACTGATCCTCTTTGGATGAAGGTTTTCAAGATGAGTTATCTGCTCTGCATCAGACTGGTACTTGGGAACTGGTACCGATGCCTACTGACAAATATATCATTGGTTGCAAGTGGGTTTTTAAGGTCAAAACCAACTCTGATGGTTCCCTTGAGCGCTATAAAACTCGTTTTGTTGCAAAAGGCTTCTCCCAGGACTATGACATTGATTATGAGGAGACTTTTGCTCCTATTGCAAAGATGACGACTGTTCGCAACTTGATTTCTATTGCTGCTGTCCGTCAATGGTCTCTCTTTCAGATGGATGTCAAGAATGCTTTCCTGCCTGGGCAATTGACTAAAGGGGTTTATATAAAACCTCCTTTAGGTCTCTCTCATTCCACTGGTCATGTTTATCATTTGCGCCGTACTCTTTATGGTCTTAAGCAAGATCCTCGTGCATGGTTTGAACGGTTTCACCTAGCTACATCTCGCATTGGCTTTACTTTGAGTGCTCATGATCTTGTACTGTTCATTAGTTCCTCTCCCACTGGTCTTATTGTGCTACTCTTGTATGTTGATGATATGATTATTACTGGTGCTGATCCCTCTGGTATTGAAGCGGTCAAACAATATTGTTGAGAATATTACATATTTCATTTTTTGTCTAGATTCATTGTACTACCTGTATTGTACAATTGTACTACCTGTACTACCCTCATTGTACTACCTGTACTATCTCTTTCTTTCTTTGTATTCATTCTCACATTATAAATAAGAGGACCTCTGTCTATTACAGACAAGTCATTCCATCATTCAACAAATATCTCTTAAGTGAATTTTCTATGAAGGACATGGGCTTACTTCGTTATTTCTTGGGCATTGAGGTTGCCCATTTACCTAAAGGTTACCTACTTTCACAATCGAAGTATGCCTCTGATCTTATTAGCCGTGCACAGCTATCTGATGACCATATTGTTGCTACTCCAGTTGAGTTGAATGTCAAGTTCTCTGCCTCTGATAGTGTCCCGTTGGAGGATCCTACTTTATATCGCGAGTTAGTCGGTTGCTTGGTTTATCTGACAGTGACTCGTCCAGATATTCCCTTTAATGTTCATATCGTTAGCCAGTTTGTCTCTGCTCCTTGGTCAACTCATTGGGAAGCACTCTTTCCCATTTTTCGTTACGTTCGAGGCACCCTGTTTCATGGATTATTATACTCTTCCACCTCTACCTTGGATCTTCGTGCATATGCTGATGCTGATTGGGCTGGTGATGTTAATAATTGCAAATCCACCTTTGGCCTCTGTTTGTTTTTGGGAGATTCTTTGGTCTCTTGGCGTAGCAAGAAGCAAACAGTTATTGCTCGCTCTTCTGTTGAGGCTGAGTATCGAGCTATGGCTCATGCCACTGCACAGATCATATGGCTTCGCTGGCTTCTCTCTTACTTGGGCGCTTTTTTTGTGACAACAAGAGTGCCATTCAAATGGATCATAATTCCGTCTTTCATGAGCGTACGAAACATATAAGATTGATTGCCACTTTGTTCGTTATCACTTTCAGGCTGGCTCTATTAAGTTACCCTTTGTTACCTCCGCTCTTCAATTGGCAGATTTCTTTACCGAGGCTCACACTGCAGCTCGCTTTCAGTTTCTTCTTGGCAAACTCATGTTGATCTCTCTCGCCTCATCATGAGTTTGAAGGGGGGTATGAGCAAGATATATTTAGTAGTACCCTTGACATATCATATTTAGAGAGATTTTATTTTATTTAGTTTCCTTTCATTTACAGCTTTAGGCTTTTATTTAATCTCTTGTATCTTCTCATTCAATTAAGATTAAGGCATTGAATCAATAAAGGATCTATCTTTCTTCTTCTTCTTTTCTTCTTAGGCTCTATCATTCCAATCCAACTTCCCCCATGGTTTTGGTGTTGTTAAAACCCTTAATTCCATATTCTTCTCCTATTTTCTCTCCTCTAACAGTGAAAGACCTCCTATATTTTCCTCTTTAATTTTTTAGCCTCCAACCCTTCCTTGTGTTCACACCTAGTGAACTAAATTCAATTCCCTTTTTTCTTCTCATCTCCATCAATCGACCATGGCCCCCTCATCTCCCTTGCCACTTCTTTTTAAATCCACTAATACTTCTCCTTAATCTTCTCCCTTCCATTCCCTAAAACCTCTCCTTAAAACTTATTGATTCTATGGCATTTTTAATAGTTATACCCTAGCGTTTACTCTTTTCTAAGCCTTCTCAATTGAAAATAACTCATCAAGGAACATTTTACAAATAGGACTTTGCCTACTATATCAATAATTAATTAAAAAAATACAAGTTTTACGCGCTAGAAGGCGACCGGAGGGAGGCTACCTTCTGCGCCCAAATTGATCTACGACCAAAGAAGCAACGGCTAGCTGATCTACGACCAAAGAGGCAACGTCGCTCACGCCGTTGTGTGTTAGCATGCTTTGACGCGTTAGCAGGCGCAGCAATCAAACTACTGCGCTCCTAACAGAGTCAAGGCAACGGTGGTGATAGATCAGCCGTTGCTTGGTTTGCATGGGCATGTTAGCTCCTAATGACACCTACTATGATATAAACACACATCTCTCGACAATAACTTCAATAGTAGTTATGCCTCTACCATCAGTATCATCAATTAAGAGACCTATTTGAAGCACTTTCTTTTATCAAAACCCAAAATCTGTATTCTGAGTCCTTTCCCCCATATCGGTTTCACCTCTATCCTAAATTCTAGCTACTAGAAATCGGTTCCCTTATGTACCTCAAAACCGGTTCTACTCTTGGTTCAACCACACATGCGCGCTGCACGTTTCCACAATCTAGATGACACCATCACAGTTTTTATTTCCTATTATTTTAAAGTTTAAGGATATTAGAAGCACATCCATAGATGTTGCCAAAATTTGGGATGGAGGAATTGAAGGCTTGCACAAACAAAAGCAGAAACAAATGCATCCAAGGGAACTTGTGGGTAGTCCCTTTCAGTGATTCAGTGAGGGAGAGTTGATATATTTTATTTGATCCTGTGCAATAAAACCAACATCATGAGGGATTTTTTTTTTTTTTTTTTTTTTTTTTTTTTTTTGAGGATCCACAGAACAAAATGTAACTCCAAAATGGGCATGATACAGGATAGTGATAAAAGTTCTAATAGTTATGCTTTATATGGAATGGGATGATGAAAAAGGATTGCGTAGTCATTATTGTATAGTTGGTTTTATGCTCAGATGATGCTTGGGATTTGGCTGAGCAACTAATGATAAGACTCCAATCTGGCAACTAGTGAATGCTTTAATTTGATGGGTCTGTGTCACCTGCTGGTCAGAGTTGTTTGGCTGGTTACCAACTGTTTAGTCTGGTATTAAGCAAACCAGCAGGTGCAGCCATACCTGATAAGTTCCTCTAAGCCATCAATCCTTTTGGTTGATCTGGTCAAGCTTAGAATTTATGAAGTCTGATGGTGGGAATCCAAGGAAGTTGGTTAAATGATATATGGGCTTGCACCTGCAAACCAACTAACCAATAATGTTCACTTTCTTGATTTTTACCAAGTGCTTGCTAGGCAATGATAAGTTCCATCTCATATTGACGCAATTTACAACTTCGTAGTTCAACTTGCCATAGTGGAATTGAACCCTGCTTGGACAGCTCCATCCTCTCTGAAGCAATTCTGGAGCTGATCATCCAGCTTTGAAAGCTGTAAAGTCAATTCTTCTTTTAAATGGTTTGTGTATTCGACAACTTCCTCAGACGAAAAAAGTACGTTCTTCCAGATCCAATTATCCTACCTTTAGTCCTTGTACCATTCTAGCAGCTCTAAAGTTGATTCTTCTTTTAAATGGTTTGTGTATTCGACAATTGTATGTTCTTCCAAATCCAGTTATCCTTTATTTTAGTCCTTATATTATTCTAGCTGCAGGAATTTTCTGAACTTTGCTTTTGATCGTTGCCATGTGTTTCTGGGTTTTTCAAAACCTCACTAATTGAAGGTCTGTTCGTAAATTACATTTTATCATTTTCATATCTAAATCCTACTTGTATATTGGGGTGTATCTTATTTCCGACAATGGAATTATATGGCAATATCTTTATTATGTTTCATGTGAGTAATTACTTACCCTATTGTGCTGTGTTACCAGCTTCCCAAATGGGATCCAGAATCCAGCTGAACTTGAGAAGAGCATCAACATGATACCTGGTGTTGTTGAAAATGGTAAAGCAGAAGTGGCTCTTGCAATCTAAATACATGCATACATGCATCCCTTGATTCTAGATGTGCATGACTCTTGGTGTTGTTGAAAATGATAAAGCAGAAGTGGCTTTTGCAATCTAAAAACATGCATACACACATCCCTTGATTCTAGACATGCATGATTCCTTAGTGGCATGGTGATTTAGTCCATCTTGTGGGGATGCAGTGCAAATACAACTCTCTACCTACAACTAAAGTACATGCCCTTCATGGACACAAATTCGAGGTCCCAACCTAAGAGACTAATTAAATTATCAATATCCACTCCATGATTATCTGTTGCCGCAGTTTGTATCAAGCCTTAGATCCTTGAGATCTCATTATCACACTCCAGCATTTTTTTTCTTTTTCTCGGGGGTGGGCTACAAGATGTTGCCACAATATTAGAGCCTATCTAAATATACCCTACTGATGTATATTTACATTCAATCTTGCGTTCATTACCATTAGCCATGCCTCAACAAGGAGTTGGTACATTGACTAGACCATCCACACTTGTGGTCCTATATTGGGCTTGATATTTGGGTCAGAGTGAGGGTTTTGGCACCTTTTTCTCTTCTCCAGATTTTGTCATCAACCTCAAGATAATCTTTATTTCGCATCCTGCCCTGCAGGCATTGTTTCTGGTGTTGTATCGTCCGTGATGGTTGCCATCCAGGACAGAGATGATGTCATCGTAATGAGCTTGGAGGAGTTCGCAAAAATCGTACAGGACCAGACAAAGGCAGAGTCAACCTGATGAAATATTTCTTCAGCATGGATCGATATTTTGTATTGGTAACTATAGCTATAGCAATTAGGGGAGCAAAATAAATTAAGTCTTGTGTAGAGTAAGTGAATGTCCTAAAGCTACTGTGTCCTATCTGATGTGTTGTATATATCTTTTCTATGTATGATTTTAACTTATCCAAAATATTACAGCATTGCTTTTCACCTTCAGGGCAATTCATAGATGTTTTGTTTCAAAAATTAATGGTAAGTTCCCAGGTTTGCAGTCGAATTGAGTGGCACCAATGAATGATGTTTGAGAGTTTGTACATAATTCCATTGCTTGTTATTTAGTGGAAATTAGAGATTTCCCTTCATCTTTTGAACTGAAGGAAATGCCTGAAGGGAAGTGTATGTGAGTGGAAAAGGGAAAGAATTGCAACTGCACACGGACGCATGGAATATGGGAAAAATATATGGAATAAGAAGCACCAAGAAAAGTAGGTCAGGAACGAAAACTTGGAAGGAGAAACTGAACGCAAGATTCATGAAAAAGCTGTTGTTTCTCATACACTTCAACTCAATATTGTTGCAAGATTGTTTTCAATTATCGGATAGTTTCTCTTATATTATGAGATTTGGAGACTTCCAGCTATGGTACAGGAATTTGAAGTGTCCAATTGCTTTTAGCATTCTTCATTTGTTATCGTTTACTTTTCCATATCTGCTTAACTTCACAGTAGTCAAAGGTAGTTTCTTACTGTAAACCTTGTTGAGGCCAACAACTAACAGGTGGAGGGACAGTATCAATAAAATGGTATTTTACAATCACAAATAATAGATATTACCTTTCATGAATCCATCCCTTTGACTGAAAGCAACAATGGATTGATCTGATTAATTCGAAAAATCAGAAGAATTAAAGAATATATGTTTCAGGGATGATTAAGAAGAACAGCAAAACTTAGCCTCTGCATCAGACCATCTTGAATCCAGGCTGGAGCCTGATAATAGATAAGCAGACCCCTTTTTTTTTTTAATAGATTAGCAGACCTGACCCAAAAACTGCCTGTGAGGTATGAGTGTATGACCTGTTTCTTTTGTTGAGCTTTGTTTTTAGGGGTCTGCGCTGATGGCCATGCTGAAGGTGGATCCCCGAATCAAAGCTTTTTCTGGTTTTTCTCAGTTTGGTTTTTTCTTTTCTACTAATGGCAATGCCGAATTTAGAGAAAAAAAATCGAATCTCGGTTCTTTATACAAACCTGTATCTTAATTCATGGAAAAAGAGAGATAGAAAGAGATAATTAGAGAGAGAAAAGAGAAGGGAAAATGTGAAAGATTTGGTTCTATTAAGGAACCTCCTCTGGCTTTACGGAGAAGCCTACCTCTACACAACAAAGTATGGTAATTGTTTTCATCAGATAATTTCCCTGCTGAGAATCCTTCCATTAAATAAACATTACAATATAACCAAAGTAGGGGTTGAACAACTACTTATAATTCACTAAAAATCCCCTACTTTAAGATAACCACTTACTAATAGACAAACTAGCTCACTCACAACAGATGTAACTAACCCCACTACAAACCCCACTACCCCTTCCCGTACACAACACAACACTCATAGATACTTAACTGCCATCCATGTGTACACTTCAACAGCGATCAACAAGTAGTAACAGTCCTTTCCCCTTAAGATTGGTCTTGTCCTCAAGACTATAAGTTGAGAAATTAGTCCCATGACTCCACCTAAATCCCAAACCTTCGAGGAGTGTTCCTGTCACAACCCATTCTGGAGAATCGGACGTGATATTTGTGGCACCCAAATACATCCAAGGTCACTAACCACAATGATTACAAAATAAATCTTACAGTCTACACATGCAATATTCACAATAATCAAGAAGTAATGATCATTGTGGTTATCCATTACAAACCATTTGTACTCCACAAAATACTATAATATCTATATATACTTACCCAAATACAAAAAGAATAAATCTGTTACATTGTTCTTGATAGATGTCTTCATCTACCAACAAAAAGAATTAAATCATAATGTCCATAATGTATCAGGGAAGGGAGAGAGTAAGGGGAAGGCTACGTCATGTGTAGACACAGTGGCTGCAGGTGCAGCCCTCGCCGTGTTCTCCATCAACATCATCAGTACCAGCAACCATGCTAGCAAGAGGGGACTCCATAAACCCAGCGATAGAGAAGTCACTTGCAAAAGAATCTAAAAAGAAATGTCGACACGAGGGTGAATTCACATCCCAGCTCAGTGAGAAATCTAGTATCACATGCGTGTAACATACAACATCAAATGATATGAAATGCAATTCATTTTATATTAGGTTTTAGGTTTGTGTTTCTACATCCTGGGTGAAAGTAGAAGTTGAATACACGACCCTAGGCCGTTAAACCGCTTCTACAAGCAAACTCCCCCCTTCGGGACACCCATCCTTATAGGGTTCGTCGCCTCCCATCATAGACCCCACATACGTCAGCTTTTGTACACCCATACATCACTGATTCCCTCTAGGGTCACCCAACCTTCGGGAGTGTGAAGCTATGCCAGTATCTTTACCCCTATTAGAAGGGCCTAGGAAAACAGGGAATGACACCACCTACGTCTATTATGATCATTCATTTCACTTTGGCTGTCCATCAACAAAAACCCCCAGATCACCACTCCCATGGATCACCGTGCCCCCCACTAGCATGTTGACATAACCATTGTGCTATCCACCAGCAGAGAACCCCGGCTCCACTTGTCACACCTCAGTTCTGGACGAACCAGAAGTGTGAATGAACCGTCATTTGAACCAACGGTTCACGCCAGGATCTCGTAAGACCGTGCCAATAATCCAAACCAAATACATTCTATATTACAGTCAGAGATAATAAAATAAATAGCGGAAATATTTATTAATATGAAATGAGTGTCTAATGTGGTAGATAAACATTTAACCAGTTATCTCAAGAAACCAAAATATAAATATAATAAACTATTACAAATCCCATAAGTCAAATACGAAAATAAAAACACTAAGCATAAACACAGTGGAAATACTCACATGATGAATCATACACATCCTCCATAGCTTGCACGTCCATGGCCGCCACATGTCCATACGTGGGCGCATTGATATAATCTTCGACAGTAACACCTCCAACATCAAAAACTAAAAAGAATGGCATGCGTGAGGGTCAACTCTCTAACATGAGCTCAATAAGTGAACAAAATAATGCAACAAAAATATGCATGCAATCAAATTCATATCTTTGGGTTTAGTATCAACTTGCAATTATGATATGATAAGGATAGGTGGCCACCATATCTCAATGCACGAGAGTGTGAGCACGCCCAACGGATCACACACCGTTGTCGTCCCACATCACTCACTACAGAATAGTAATAGAGCTAATGTTTCTGGATCACACACCGCTAGAATCCCCCCGATACCCTACCCCATATCAGTACGTATTTAAGACCCGTATCGAACTAACCGATCTTACCACCTTGTATCAGGTCTTCCTATCATGGTCGAGTCAAGTGGACTAAGTGTGTGAAGAAACCACAAGACCAAGTATGAAATCAACCCAAAAATAGTCAATTATGAGTGTGTGGTCACATACCTAAACAGGTGTGACCAACCACACCTCAAAATAGTGCAACCACATGAATTTTGGTCGTGCGGTCGCACATTTCAGAAGGTGTGGTCGACGGATTCTACGACCCCACCTCCGACCACACGAACCCAGTCAGAAACCAAAATTAGGAAACCTTCTTAATCCGAAGGGGGTTCTTTCCTAAACTCATTAGGGCATATTATGGAGGATTTTCCTCTATAAATAGGACATCCCTTAGCCTCTTTCACTATTTTAGAACTCAAACTGAAAGTGAGAGAAAGAGAAGAGAAGGAAGAGAAGGAAAATTGAAGAGGAAGACTAAGGAGGAAGAAAATTCAGAGAAAACTCTGAATCTTCAGCAAGCTTAAGGTATGAACATATTTTCCATGTTAAATTGAGAGCCTAGAATAGTTCATAAAGAAGATAGGATTAGGAGAAACCCAAATCATCAATCTATGGATAAATTCCAAGAGAATCCATGGAGAAAATTATGTGGATAATGGATTGAGTATAAAATACTAGCTCTGAGCCATAGAACAATCATAGGAAGGACCATGATGATAAGCCAAGGGATCCAAACATGAAGGAATGGAGTTGAGAGTGAAAGGTTGACCATCACACTTGCGGTCGCACGTGTGGTAGCATGATGTGCGATCATACAAGATACACATGTCCGACCACATGCCCTCGGGAAGTTTCCAGGGAGGGTGTGGTCGCACGTGTGGTCACAGGATATGCGACCACACCCTGCGAACCCACGCCCTGTGGTCGCAGAAATTGAGACCACAGGTGCTGTCATACCTGCGACCCCTCAGTTTCTGTTGGTCTAAATTCATGAGAATAAATTCAAATTTAAAATCTATAAATTTGTTAGGTTTTCAAGTGGTTTAAAAGTGATTCACAAAGCTTGAACAAGGATCTACTATCAACCAAAGATGAGGGAACAAGATCTAAATTAATTGGCTAATAATAAACTGATTTTATTTATTGAGTCCAATGCCATGAACGATTCTATGCTTGTATGTGTATATTGTGCATTTCACATGTCATCCAATATTCTTGTTATTACTGTTCACGCATATTTAATTCAGTTTATTTATAACATGATGATGATGATGATGCTAGGAATAGGCATATAAATGTACGTGTGTAGTTAGTGTGCTTGATGCGAGTGGAGCATTAAGGGGAGGACGTGACACTGTGGTTCATCCTTGTCACCAGACTCTAGCTCAATCTCTACTCAAGTCTCGTCCACTGACATCGTCGTATCGCCATTACCTTAGCAGAACTATTACGTCGTAGGACATCAGGGGAGGTGGTTTTGGATCGTGTAGTCTCTGACTCTACCGGGGGGCCTTAGCTCTATCTCTGTGGATGTATTGAGGGATGCTGGGGTGAGGCCTTGGATACACTGTTTAACATTAGGATTGGTTAGTTGTGAGCCCAGTTTGCAAGCCCTCGCCAATAAGGGCTTACGTGTTAGTATGGGTAGGGCATCAAGGGAAGTGTCATGCGGTGTTTGATCCGAGCACTTTAGCTCTATCTCTATTCCATGATGGGTGCATGTGGGACGGCAACGGTGTTTGATCCATTGGACGGCTTCATACACTCGTGTATAGCGGTGGCCACCTATTCTTTCTATTGCACATTGCAAACTTATGAACCAGACCAAAGATATGAATTAAATGCATGCATATGTTTGTCGCATTGTTTTGTTCGCTTACTGAGTCATGATGTGTACTCACCCTTTCGACGTTGAATATTTTTAGTTGTTGATGCAGGTCCTATGGTAGAAGATTATATAAATGCTCTGATATACGGGCATGTTGCGGTGATGGATGCAGAAGCTATGATGGAGTCGCATGATTCGTCGTGCGAGTGCAACTCATGCTTCTTTGATTAGATTATTTGTTGGATTATTTAGAAGATGTAATTGATTAATTTATTTTATTTTATGTCTTAGTCTTTGGAGATAATTGGATACTTTATTTTATGTTATCACTGATAGATACTTAGTTCATTAATATTAAATACTTCCGCTATTGTTTATTTACTCTGATTATGGTTGTGGATGTATATGGTTTAAGCAAAGAGACACGGCCTATTCGAGATCCTGGTTGAACCGTTGGATCATAGACAGTTCATCACACCATTCTAGTTGGTTCAGAATTGGGGTGTGACAACTTGGTATCAGAGCTCTCGGGCTCTGTCTATTAAATCGGTATATTTCCACAAAAGTTTGTGAACTGAGTTAGGATAAAATTTAAGAGCTTTAATAAGAACACACTATAAGCACCTGTGTTGTATGAGACAAAAATTAAGAAAGAAAATAATGCACTATTAAGATGAGAAACAAGTTTCATATATACATCGAATAAAAACAATACATATATATCCAAATCAGAGTACGGTCCACAATCCGGACAGTTACTCTGTAGTACAAGGAAAAAGAAAAGAATGCATCATGGAGCTGGAGGTGCTGGAGGAGGAGGTGCCTCATGATCTCGATTGTAATCCAGCATACACCCTTGTAAGCCAAGCTACCTGAGTCTGGGTCACCTGGAGACTAGCTGTCAGATCGGCCATCCACTGATCAATAGCGTGCTGGGCCTCCCTGATCTCAAGCAACAGCCCCATCACGTCATCTGGTGGTGGGTGCAAGGGACCAGCTGAGTGGGAAGGAACCCGAGAAGGGCCAGCTCTAGTGGAATGCGGTGGTGATGGAGGAGGTATGGCGTCCACATCCATGTACATATGATCATCATCCTCAACATCACCCCCATGGACTCCTGCTGCTGCTGTTGTTGCCGCCTCAACATCTGCTATCTCAACCCGAGTACGGGGACGCACCATAGCGTTCCTCTCTTGTCACTGACCTGCGCATCCTACATCCCGTCTTGCAGATGGCCTCCCAGTCAAGGTCAGACGAGAAGGTATCCTCATGGATCCTCTCATCAACCAAGTCGACATGCAGGCGAGTGAGCAAAGTAGTGATCAAACGCCCGTAGGGCAGATTGTCCATCTGACCTGGCGTCGCAGCACGGATCATCGTCTTGATAATAATGTATGGAAGGCAGACTGGCTGCCTAGTGCAGATGCAGTACAAGAGATACTGGGTCAACTGGGAAATCTTCTCATAGTGCCCACTCTGAGGAATCAGGTTGTGCTGAATAATCTTGCAGTACACCCGAGGTTCCACCCATAGGTTGACGACCATCATCTCCCAGCGATCATCCCTAAGAAGCTGGCGGTCAGTCTCTATACGCATCATCAAAGATAGGAACTGGGGTTCCTTGGGTGCACAATATACTAAGGGGCCATCGTTTGATATGCCCAGGAGGTCAGCCAACTCCTGGCAGTTAAAGGAGATCTCCACCCCTTTAACATAACTGGTGATCCTGAGCTCCCTACCCCTGTCTGTATCATTTAGATCACCCACTACCTGAAGATTGCAATAAAACTGCTTCACCAGTGCAGGACAGGTGCAACCCTCATACAATATCACGGGGAGCCAACCCATATCACCAAAGGCACCCTCCACATTAAACAAGGCTAAATTAGCCAAGTTTACACAATGACCCCCTTCCACCTTTTTATGCTCATAACAAGCATACTGAGTCTCTGCTTCATTGGACCGGAATCGAAGAGGATCATGAACTCTGGGGACCTTGGTGCGAGCCATGTTATCTGCAAAGATACAGATAAAAAAATAAGATATGAGTTATAGAGTAAAACTCAAAATTTTGGCATTATAACGGCATGATTTGGCCAAAAGCCTCACTTTTCACCCAAACAGTTGGGCAGGAGGACTTACATATGTTCCAAACCATCCTGCAAGGCTCATACATTTGGAAATTTAAACTAGGAAGATCGAATTTGAAGAAATTTCAATAATTTGGAAAAATCCCGAAAATTAAGTCAAAAATGGAAAATTTCAAGTTTCTCAAAAACTAACCGATGAAACTCAAATTTTTTTGAGGGATTTCATCCATTGGGTGGCCAATAGCAAAATCCCCCAATAAAAATCAAATTTTTACTGTTAGAAAAATTTTAATTTGAAGAAAACGCTATAAAGGGAGAAAAACCTAGTTTTGAAAGCTTAAAAATGAGGACCAGTAGAGAACATACCTGAAGGAACGGAGCAGAGGTCGTGAATGGAAGAAAGAATCACCAAACACGAGTGGTCGACACTATAGCAACTCAGTGGAAGCAAGTTGAGTTGAAAGCAAAAGTGAAAGTAGAAAATGACTCCAAAAATCAGGTTTAAAAACCTGATTTGGGGTCGTGCGGTCGCAAAATTTAACTAAATATGCGACCACACGACCGACCCCACGATCGACCACAGGCTCTCGGTGAGCGGACAGACTTCGTGTGGTCGGACCCTGTGGTCGCAGATATTGCGACCACTCGATCGACCACAGGCTCTCGGTGAGCTGACAGACTTCGTGTGGTCGGACCCTATGGTCGCACATATTGCGACCACACTATCGACCACAGGCTCTCGGTGAGCTGACAGGGTTTTGTAAGGTCGCATACCCTGTGGTCGGACATATTGCGACCCCACCATCGACCACACGATGGAAAATATAGTATTTTGACTATATGACTTGGAAAATTAGAATTTTACATTGACTAATTAGATTTTGATATGGGAATGACATATATTATGAGTGCCTCACATGTTCTATGATTTTTCAGACACTACCACCATCGGAATAGGAAATGGCTGGGCGAAGAGTAACCAGGTGAGGACGTAACCCAATTCCACCACCACCACCTGTGGAGGAAGATAGCCATGAAAATCTTGAAGGACAAGAGGATCAGAATGTGGCACCACCAGGAGCTAATGGCCAGGCTAATCCTACAAACTTGCCAGCCCCACCTACAGATTTGGCTACAACAGTAATGAACCTAGCGCAACAACTGCAGCAAATACAGCAGGTGCAAGCCAATATGCAAATTGCTATGGGAATGGCTTTTCCAGCTGTATATTTTACACCTATACCATCCAGACAAGCTAGCACAGTACCAGGGGGTAGCAATACGGTACCCCAAGCAACTCAAACGCCAGTTGTACAAGCTCAAGTACAAAACCCTGAGGTAGCCTAAGGCAGTTACCAGTATCAACCACCTATGTATGGGGCTTATGCTCAGTATCAGTTGGACCATTCTCGACTGATCGAGCGTTTTCTGAAAATAAAGCCTAAGGAATATAATGGCAAGCCAGCGGATCCTTTGTGGCCAGCTCACTGGATCAATGAAATAGAAAGGAATTTCATGATGATGACTGTTAATGAGGAGGAAAAAGTACTGTGTGCAACATTTATGTTGAAAGGTGATGCACACCACTAGTGGAAGTCTACTCGATCTGTTAACCAAGCATGCCCAATTGACTTGGGCTATCTATAAAGAGGCATTCTTCGAGAAATATTTTTCCAGAAGTTTCGGAGACGCCATGGAAAAAGAGTTCCTGAGTTTGTATCAGGGACAGATGACTGTGGATGCATAACAACAGCGTTATGAAGAGCTATTTTTCTTTGCTCCCTCTAGCATGCAGGAGGAAAATACTAAAACTAGAAGGTTCGTCATGGGATTTAGGGGAAGCATTCGGGGGCATGTTTTGGGGCTAGAAAATAAGTTTATAATGAAGCCGTACAGATTGCTCGAGTGCTAGAATCGAGCCAAAGAGAGAGCTACTTTGCTCAGAATAGAGGTATCAAAAGGCCGAACGGAAATTCTTATAACGGAGGGAACACAAAGACATTTAAACCCTTCCGTACTCAAGGCTTTAATGCTGCAGCCAAGACTACTCCAATAGTCCAACCTCAACAAAAGCAAAACAATGAAGGAGTAAAATGCTATAATTGTAATCAAATGGGAAATTATTCAAGGGAATGTCCTAAGCCTAGGAAGCAATTACAACAAGAAAAGGTTTATGCAGTTACATTTGAGGATGCTTTCGCATCGCCTGATGTGGTCACAGGTATGACCTGAACCTTTCATTTTGTATTACCTTGTGTGAGCATGTAGACTAAATTAAAATAAATCACAGGTATCGTACCTATTAATGGCATACCCACCAGAGTACTCTTTGATTCTGGAGCTACTCGTTCTTTTATATCTGTGTCATTTGGAAAGAAGTTAAATCTACCCCTCAGATCTTTAGACTACAAATTGCTTGTACGATCGCCTATAGGATTAGAAGTGAAATTAGAAAAAGGTTATGGACCATGTCCAGTTTTGATCAGCGAGAAGATTTTGGATGCAACCTTGATTCAACTCAAAATGGCAGACTTTGACGTTATCTTGGGAATGGACTGGTTAGCTCGACATTCTGCAAACCTATTATGTGCAAAAAAGAAATTGACATTTAAAGACAAGGAAGGAGCAGAGTTTAGCTTTGCGGGAACCAAACTTTCCCGTAAACAAAAACTCATCCTCTCTGCATTAAAGGCTAGAAAATGCCTCGAGAAAGGAGGAGTTGGGTATCTAGTATCCGTAGTTGATCTCTCCAAGGAAGTACCACGAATGAAAGATATTGATGTTGTGCGTGACTTTTCAGATGTATTTTTTGAGGAACTACCAGGACTACCACCCGACCGAGCGACAGAGTTTGTTATAGATCTGATACCCGGAGCCGCACCAGTATCTAAAGCACCCTATCGAATGGCTCCTACTGAACTGAAGGAACTAAAGGTACGATTACGGGGGAATTACTAGACAAGGGTTATATCAGACCCAGCATATCACCATGGGGAGCGCCGGTATTGTTTGTGAAGAAGAAGGACGGTAATGTTCGACTGTGTATAGACTATCGAGAATTGAATAAGCTTACAATCAAGAATCGATATCCGTTGCCTCGGATCGATGACTTGTTCGATCAGTTGCAAGGTGCCAAGGTATTCTCCAAGATTGATCTTCGATTAGGATACCATCAGTTGAATATTAAGGAAGGTGATATTCCAAAGACAGCGTTTAGAACAAGATATGGACATTTTGAATTTTTAGTCATGTCTTTTGGATTAACTAACGCACCCGCGACTTTTATGGAACTCATGAATCGGGTATTCCATGATATGTTGGATACGTTAGTCATTGTGTTTATTGATGATATATTGGTCTACTCCAAGGACAAGGAAACTCATGTCATGAATTTAAGAGCCACTCTGCAGTGACTAAGAAAAGAGAAGCTTAACGCCAAATTTACAAAGTGTGAGTTTTGGCTAAATGAGATCACTTTCTTAGGCCATTTTGAATCCGCTGAAGGAATTAAATTGGATCCCAGCAAGATTGAAGCCATTGTGAAATGGGAAGCACCTAAGAGTGTTGCAGAAATCAGAAGTTTCCTAGGTCTAGCTGGGTATTATCGACGATTCGTGGAAGATTACTCCAGAATTGCAGTACCTCTCACCAGTTTAACTAAGAAAGGAGAAAAATTTGTTTGGACCGACAAATGTGAAGAAGGTTTTCAAACATTGAAAGCTAGATTGATATCTGCTCCCATCTTGACTATTCTTATTCCAGGACAACCATTTACCTTGTACACTGATGCGTCTGGGTTGGGTTTAGGATGTATGCTTATGCAAGGAGAACAAGTAGTTGTGTATGCCTAAAGACAACTAAAGACACATGAAAAGAAGTATCCCACTCATGACTTGGAATTAGCAGCAGTAGTACATGCTGTCAAGATATGGAGACATTATTTGTATGGAGAGAAATTTCAAATTAAGTCAGATCGCAAGAGTCTCACTTATCTTTTTAATCAAAAGGAGTTGAACATGAGACAAAGAAGATGGCTGGAATTATTGAAGGATTATGATTGTGATATTCAGGATCATCCAGGGAAAGCTAATGTAATTGGTGATGCACTAAGAAGAAAAGCAATGATGAAATCCCAAGGAGAGATTAACACGACTGTGACAATGTGTGTTACAGGAAAAGTATTCAATCATGGTAATGAGCAGTTCGTGATAGATGCACCAAGTGGATCAACTAACCAAGGGTTTATTCATCGATTTTCAAATATGTTTGCCACATTGAAGATTGTACCTGATATAATAGATGAAGTGAAAGCTGCAACTAAATCAGACCCTTATCTGAGAATGGTGCAAGAAGACATCAAAAAAGGTAGGACTATTCCTGAGTTCACCTAGGACGTTGAAAAGGTATTGAAGTACAAAGGAAGAGTATGTGTTCCTGAAATAGAAAACTTGGACATTAGACACAGACTAATGAAGGAAGCTCACACAGCCGCTTATTCGATACATCCTGGAAGTACAAAGATGTATCATGATTTGAAGAAATTATATTGGTGGAGAGGAATAAAAGCAGATGTAGCTAAATTTGTGTCTCAATGCCTAAATTGTCAAAGGGTAAAGGCTAAATGGCAAAGACCTGTATGATTGTTGCAGCCACTGCCAGAACTAGCCTGGAAATGGGACTGCATCACTATGGACTTCGTAACCGGGTTACCATTGACTCCCCGAGTAGTTGACGCGGTCTGGGTGATTGTAGATCGTCTGACTAAGATAGCTCGTTTCATAGCTATACGACCTTAGTATACCCTAAAGAGGTTAGCCAAGCTATATGTGGATAATATTGTCAGATTACATGGTGTACCTGAAAGCATTGTGTCCAATAGAGACCCACGCTTTACCTCAATGTTTTGGGAAGGATTACAGAAGGCTATGGGTACAACGTTGAAGTTTAGTATTGCATTCCATCCTCAGACAGACGGACAGTCAGAGCATATCATTCAGATTTTAGAAGACATGCTTCGAGCTTGTGTTATTGATTTCAAAGGATCATGGGATGAGAAACTACCATTGATCGAGTTCGCCTATAACAACAGTTTTTAGGCTACTATATAGATGTATGGTAGGAAGTGTCGAACTCCTTTGTTTTGGAATGAAGTTGGTGAACGGAGTATCGTTGGACCAGAATTTGTTGAAGAGACTTATCGAGTAGTTGACATTATCAAGGAAAGAGTTAGAACAGCTCAGAATTGTCAGAAACAATATGCAGATACTCGACGTCAAGACCTTGAATTCGTCGTAGGTGATAAGGTATTCTTGAAAGTAACACCTATGCGAGGCTTAAAATGATTCGGGTAGAAAGGGAAGCTAAGTCCGAGATATGTCGGGCCATATGAAATTCTCGCTAAAATGTAGGAAAGTGGTGTATCAGTTAGCACTACCCCCATCTATGTTAAGTGTGCATGATGTACTTCATATCTCGTTACTGAAGAAGTATGTTAGAGATCCAACACACGTTTTAACAGCGGATCCACTGGGTCTAACTGATGATTTGACATTCGAAGTAGCACCAATTAAAATCACCAGCTGAAAGGTTCAATGTCTACGTAACCATGACATTTATTATGTTAAGGTTACTTGGAGGAGTCGGATATAGAAGAGATCAAATGGGAAGAAGAGAATGCTATGCAAAAGCAATATCCTCATTTTTTCGACTCAGAAGGTATGTGCAAATTTTGAGGATGAAATTTCTAATGAGAGGGGGGGGGGGGAGTTGTAAGACCCGTATTAAACTAACTGGTCTTACCACCTTGTATCAGGTCTTCCTATCATGGTCGAGCCAAGTGGACCAAGTGCATGAAGAAACCACAAGACCAGGTATGAAATCAACCCAAAAATAGTCAATTATGAGTGTGTGGTCGCATACCTAAACAGGTGTGACCGACCACACCTCAAAATAGTGCAACCACATGAATTTTGGTCGTGTGGTCTCACATTTCAGAAGGTGTGGTCGACGGATTCTACGACCCCACCTCCGACCACACGAACCCAGTCAGAAACCAAAATTAGGAAACCTTCCTAATCCGAAGGGGGTTCTTTCCTAAACTCATTAGGGCATATTATGGAGGGTTTTCCTCTATAAATAGGATGTCTCTTAGCCTTTTTCATTCTTTTAGAACTCAAACTGAAAGTGAGAGAAAGAGAAGAGAAGGAAGAGAAAGAAAATTGAAGAAGAAGACTAAGGAGGAGGAAAATTTAGAAAAAAACTCTGAATCTTCAGCAAGCTTAAGGTATGAACATATTTCCCATGTTAAATTGAGAGCCTAGAATAGTTCATGAAGAAGATAGGATTAGGAGAAACCCAAATCATCAATCCATGGATAAATTCCAAGAGAATCCATGGAGGAAATTATGTGGACAATGGATTGAGTATAAAATACTAGTTCTGAGCCATAGAACAATCATAAGAAGGACCATGATGATAAGCCAAGGGATCCAAACATGAAGGAATAGAGTTGAGAGTGAAAGGTCGACCATCATACGTGTGGTCGCACGTGTGGTCGCATGATGTGTGACCACACGAGATACACATGTTCGACCACATGCCCTTGAGAAGTTTCCAAGGAGGGTGTGGTCGCACGTATGGTCGTAGGATATGCGACCACAACCTGCGAACCCACGCCCTATGGTCGTAGAATATGACCCCACAGGTGCTGCCACACCTGCGACCCCTTAGTTTCTGTTGGTCTAAATTCATGGGAATAAATTTTAATTTAAAATCTATAAATTTGTTAGGTTTTCAAGTGGTTTAAAAGTGATTCACAAAGCTTGAACAAGGATCTACTATCAACCAAAGGTGAAGGAACAAGATCTAAATTAATTGGCTAATAATAAACTATTTTTATTTATTAAGTCCAATGCCATGAATGATTCTATGCTTGTATGCGTGTATTGTGCATTTTACATGTCATCTAATATACCTGTTATTACTGTTCATGCATATTTAATTCAGTTTATTTATAACATGATGATGATGATGATGCTAGGAATAGGCATGTGAATGTATGTGTGTGGTTAGTGTGCTTGATGCGAGTGGAGCATCAAGGGGAGGACGTGACACTGTGGTTCATCCTGGTCACCAGACTCTAGCTCTATCTCTACTCATGTATCGTCCACTGACATCGTCGTATCGCCATTACATTAGTAGAACTATTACGTCGTAGGGCATCAGGGGAGGTGGTCTCGGACCGTATAGTCTTTGACTCTGTCGGGGGGCCTTAGCTCTATCTCTATGGACGTATTGAGGGATGCTGGAGTAAGGCTTTGGATACACTGTTTGATATTAAGATTGGTTAGTTGCGAGCCCAGTTTACAAGCCCTCACTAATAGGGGCTTACGTGTTGGTATTGGTAGGGCATTAGGGGAAGTGTCATGCGGTGTTTAATCCGGGCACTTTAGCTCTATCTCTTTTCCATGATGGGAGCATGTGGGACGACAATGGTGTATGATCCATTGGGCGGCTTCACACACTCGTGTGTAGAGGTGCGGCAGCCACCTATCCTTTCTATTGCACATTACAAACTTATGAACCAGACCAAAGATATGAATTGAATGCATGCATATGTTTGTTGCATTGTTTTGTTTGCTCACTGAGCCATGATGTGTGCTCACCCTTTCGACGTCGAATATTTTTAGTTGATGATGCAGGTCCTACCGTAGAAGATTATATGAATGCTCCGATGTACGGGCATGTTGCGACAATGGATGCAGAAGCTATGGTGGAGTCGCATGATTTGTTATGCGACTGCAACTCATGCATCTTTGATTAGATTATTTGTTTGATTATTTAGAAGATGTAATTGATTAATTTATTTTATTTTATGTCTTAGTATTTAGAGATAATTTGATACTTTATTTTATGTTATCACTGATAGATACTCAGTTCATTAATATTAAAGACTTATGCTATTGTTTATTTATGCTATTGTTTATTTACTCTGATTATGGTTGTGGATGTATATGGTTTATGCAAAGGGTCATGGCCTATTCGAGATCCTGGTTGAACCGTTGGATCATAGACGGTTCATCACACCATTCTAGTTGGTTTAGAATTGAGGTGTGACAACGTATGCCCCTACTGGCTAGGGCTTGCAAACTGGGTTTGTGACAAACCAATCCTAAATGTCATCAGAGGTTCGTATCCAAGGCCTTACCCCAGCATCCTTCAATACGCTTATAGAGATAGAGCTAAGGCTCACTGGTAGAGCTTATAGCCACACACCGTGTACACCTCCCCTGACACTCTACGACGTACTAGTTCCACTAAGGTAACAATGATACGACGATGTCAATGCGAAGAATGGAATAGAGATAGAGCTAGAATACCCGGATCACACACCGCCAGTACTCCCCTTGATACTTTACCCCAATCCAATACATTGACTACACACATAAACACATGCCTATTCCTATCTTCATCATCATAACAGAATAAAATAATAAATAAAAAATGCATAAACAGGAATAGCAGTTTTTGGATGACATGTTATATGCACCATCAATAGAGCATAACAACAAACAAATCATGGCATCAGTTAAATTAATAGAAAGTGAAAGAAAGGGTAGTTTGTTATTAGTCTATTAGTTTAGGTCTTGTTCCCTCACCTGTAAATGATATTTATTCCTCTTCCAAGCCTTGGAAATTATCTTAGTTTAGTTGAAAACCTACACAATTAATGAATTTAGATTAGGGTTTGATTTCATCAAGTTATAGTAGTCGAAAACCTTATCTGGTCTCCAAAATATGCTTCCAGTCATTGACTGATTGACTCAGTGGTTGACTCAGTGGTCTCTGATATATGTCATCCGGTCATTGTGTAGTTGGTTATGTGGTCGTGCATTGGTCAATTGCACAAGCGACCACACAAACCCTGGGCACTTCCCGAGAGTCTATGGTTGACTCACTGGTCGCACTATGGTTGACCAGTAATGCGACCACACAACCTTCAGGTCATGATTCAGGCTTGGGCTTCGATCTGATCCTTTAGCTCAACACTGGGATCCATCCTAAGTTCATTCTACAACCATCATCCCTTATTTGATTCATTCATTATAACCTTAATCATTATAGTCCTCTATACGAATTTAAAATCAACATTTTAGAATCGAAAGCATAGCTTAAATCTGATTTCCTTGCAATAAATATTCCCAATCTCAAATCCTACTGTAACCTAGCTTTCTACAGAGACGAGATACTTACCGTGGACCCTTGACGTAGTAGGTTGGAGACCCAACGGCATAAACCCTTTCTGTAGAGCTCCTTCTTCTTTTCCTTCTTTAATCTTTCTTCTTCTTCTTCTATAAGCTTTCTTCTTTTTCTTCTTCTTCTTCTTCTTCTTCTTCTTTCTCTCTCTCTCTCTCTCTCTCTCTCTCTCTCTCTCTCTCTCTCTCTCTCTCTCTCTCTCTCTCTCTCTCGGTTCTAGGGTTTAAGATTGCTCTAAAAGAGTGAAAGAGAGTAGAGGGACGTCCTCTATATAGAGAGAATACCTCCATATAGAGTCCTCTCTCAATTAGGAGAGAGACCTCCTCAAATTAGGAAAGTTTCCTAAACACGGAGTCGGTTCTGGGCTTGATCGATTGACTCACCAGTCTCATAATCCATCGATCATACAATCCAAAATAGTCAACCACAAACTAAAATAGTTGACTATGTTGAAACCCTGTCCTGACAGTGTGCTGTAGGTGTTGTCATTGTTGGCAACCTTAGTAGAGAAAGTGTTATGGAGGAGAGAGAGTATCTGTAAGACTCTTTGTCAGTCAAGGTGACTAGGCTAATGCAGCAGTCGAATAGAATGAAGCCTAGCTGATGAGAAAGTCCAGCTGAAGAGAAAGAAAGAAGAGAGAGAAAGAAGAGTGAGAAAATGGAGGAGAGAGAAAGAGGAGAGAGAATAGGTGGAGACCAGGTGGATCCCACCTTGGGTGGTCAAGCCAAGCTTGGCAGCAAGCAGCACAACACTGCCATGCCAAGCCCAGCAGCACAACACAGCAGGTGCCATGCCGCAAGCCACGCACAGCAGCAAGGCCATGCGCACAGCAGCATGCCGCGTGCATGGCCATGCCGCATGGTCAGCACCCTCATGCCATGCCATGCCTCAAGCTAAGGCAGCAGCCCCCGCAAGCAGCACCGCATGACACGATGCCGCGCACGCACCGCAAGCCATCGCAGGGCACTCGGCATGCGCATGACATGTTCGACGTTTTGCCCCAAAGAATGGCCGACTCAAAACCTTACTGGAATTTTTCAGATAAATAGGGCATTACCACACTTTGTGGAGGGGTATTTTGGTCAACGAAAATATGGAAGATTCCTCCTCAACGGCTCAGATCAAGCCACGCAAGCTTGATTCCAGATCGGCGATCCACAAAAAGGCGGGATACTGTGCATCCCGCTGATCGCGTCAAGATGCTTGCGCGAGTCCTCTAATTGGCCGAAGGCAGCCTAATATGGTGATCCGCGTTGAATGGAGATGAGCCCAAGATACAGTGTAGCGCGCGCATGATGCAGCGGCGTTGAAGATTCCCATCTGACGGCTATTATCTGCGTCGAGTTCCGCTAACGTGATGAAGCCGATCCTAAGGCACATATGAAATCCCACCTTTTAAATGAGATCGGTCTAAAACTATAGATGCCCTCTCCTTCAATCAGGGCTCGACAGCAGCGTACGGTGGGTCAGAGGCGGACGCGCTATGGTGCGTCGCGGCGCACAGAATCAGGGAGAAAGATTTCATTTGGAATAATCTCATCCACCGAACTTCTTTTGATGATATCTCGGCTGTCCGATGTCGGATTGAGGCCCATAATATACCAAACTGAAGGATTATCGAAGTAGGAGAGATTGACAGCGGTTTGAGCTTGATTTGAAAGCCTCTAATGGTGATTTTAGTAAGAACCCTCCATTGAAGCTTCTCTAAGAGAGAGAGAGACTCCTACTGGTAGTGTGAGGCCATGAAAGCTTCGTTGAAGCTTGAAAAGAGTGAGTGGACCAGCTGTGAGCGTCCTATGGAGTTATTCTTGTGAAGAACAAGCGGTGGAGCCCAAAACGAGGCCGAGATTCTTGGACAGTGAAACTTGCATCAGTAGCAAGCAAGATCGGGAGGTAAACTCGCATACACAGATCCTATTTACTGTATCAGAGATATATGGGAAGGATTTGTATGAATATTTGAAATACACTTTGTATAACCTGTCAAGTGGGTGCTTGACTGTAGTTGGGTTGGTGCCTAGGACACAGTTGTACCTGTGAATGCGGTTGATGTTGTAGCATCGGGGTTGTAGGTGCAACCGTAGCATTTCTGCTGTGTATTGGGTATATACGAAACCCTGGTTAGGGTATTGCCCTGTGGAGTAGCCATCACAGTGTGTGATTGGTGAACCACGTTATATTGTGTGTCCCATACATGTGCTTGTGATTGTGCATTAGAAGTTTATGTGTTGCAGGTCTAGGTGTACACACTTGGCAGGCCAAGCCCCTGGAATGGATATCTGTGGGTGTGTGCACGAAATGTGTTTGACATATTATCTGTGAGAGTGTCTCAAGAAATCAGCTCAAGGCAGCATTGCATAATTGATCAACAGCTCTTGGCACCCTTGCATAACATCAGGCTATAACGGTAACCGAAAAGGAATATTTAGTGGTCACTGATTCACCCCCCCTCTCAGTGTCAACTTGTGACTAATAATTGGTATCAGAGCTGAGTTCCCAAGGGAAGAAGACTGACAGCTTCGGGTACAGAGAGTGCATTGAGACTGAGTTATGGCTACAAATGAAGAACATCATGGGTACAATAGAATTCCTATGTTTGATGGCTCCAACTACAGCATATGGAAAGTCAGAATGGAGGCTTACTTGATTGCACAATGATATGGGGTATGGCT